>JAOTOM010002571.1:5000-65000 GCA_034440615.1 Ashinkailepas kermadecensis | reverse complement strand
CACGAACTTCTCCATCTAATAACAAAAACGAGGTCATGTATAACCAGTTAATTATGTGAATTGTACCCTGAAGCTTGACCGGCAGCTAATGCAGGCTTCAATCGGTGAAAACTCGCCTCAGTGGCAGCCAGGACTGGCGTTACTGGCCTTCCGCCGGCCGCACGACATACCTCGCAGTCCTCGCGGATGTGGCGGGCGAACTTGGTGTGCACAGCCAGCAGGAATGTGACCAGCTCGCCCGACCTGACATCCATCAGGTCACGCAAGCTGTAAAGGTGCGACGACTCGACAAAATACTGCCGGTCGCCGAACGCCAGCAGGATGCGCGACTCCAACGCGGAGCGGCACGACAGGAAGTACTGCTTCATCGTCATCATCTCCTCCCGCAGCTTCTGCAAACGTGACGTGGTTACACGGCATCGGGCGCTGCTTCAGCGTCATCAACCTCTACTGCAGGTTCGCAGAAACTGAGCTAGTTTGTGGCAAGTGGTAAATACGAAGAGGACACATGACATCTGAAAAAAAAACTGAAGAGTAGCAAATACCTGCATGAACCAAATGGCTAACTACTGCGGAATTCGGAACAGACGGCGCTAAGCCATGCAAAACACGAGGTGATTACCCTAAAGGGAAATACTGCAACAGCTGGGTTTGGAGTCGGCTAAGTTAATGGAATCTGCTGAAAGACAGCTGTACAAAAATGCCACCGACATTACTATTGAACAAATCAGTTGGCGAAAACTGGACAGTGGTATGGTCGTAGTCAGTCGTAAAATGACCAGGACGGGACAGTAGGATGATCGTAGTCTGTCGTAAAATGATGAGGATGACACAATGGAATGGTCGTAGTCAGTCGTAACGAGACAAGGACGGGACAGTTCAAATCCATTCCAATCCGTATGATCCGTATGACCAATCTGCATAAACAAATCCAACCCATATCCAAATTCGCACCGGTTGGAAGAATCCATCGGCTACCCATCGTCGCAATTCGCTTCTGCTTTAGGCTGTAAATAACCTACTTGAACTGCTATATCAAACGGAGTTCCATAGCGTCCTCACCACTTGCAAACACAATGCTTGATTTCTCTCCGACGGCGTGGAATTTGACTTTAGTGCCCATTTTTTATATATGGCAGCGTAGTTTTCTGTTCGGTTTACTTTCAATGAAAACAGCGGAAAAATCGTTGAAACTCCCCTCATGATATCGTTTGCAACATTATTACACCGGTACCAGTGATGGCATTTCCGATTTCCTCGTCCGGATCCCTGTATATTACAATTTCATCATTTTCCTCATTCTTTGAAAGGATATCTTTACTGCTATTTAGTAGAAATGTTGCCAAATAAAGGTTGAAGTGCAGTTCAACGCATATTTGACCGCATTATTTATATTTTATGGTACAGTTAACTAGTTTTCAACAAGAACGTTATATTTGTAGTAAAATCCAGAGAATCACTCTTACCTTCTTAGTATTCCGCGATTATATTTTGTCTTAGTGCTAATTAAACAAAGATTATAAAATTGTAAGTAGCCGAATGTACCAATACTACCTCTTACTATTGATTGAATATTTGGGCTTAGGGGCGCATCAACTGCTACTGGTTATGTAGCGCCCATATCTCCCTTTTCACAACATTCCGCTCAGGAGCATGGGTCTATTTTTGGAATGGATATACTACGTGCAACTGGGCAGCAGATATATATCGATATAGTTGATCTGTCTAGACGACCTCCGAACTGTCACCCAAAACATCGCAGTCGGACAATTCATGGAAATTGGAACCGAAATGACGTATTCGTTCCACCGTGAAGTTGGGGCAAGAAAACAGCATGTGTCGAACCGTCAGAGGTGAATCAAATCGGGAACAGCGTGACCTCGCATCCCTTCTCAAAAGGCAGCCGTTCGCCGCATACGTGTGCCCTATTCGCAGGCGTGCCAGAGTCACCTTTTCTCGCCTAATTTTTTTTCAGCGATGACGTCCATGGTGCCAGAACTGGTTTGATGGATCGTAGTTTGTTTTAAATCTCGAAATTCCAGCTTTCTTGCCACTTTCCTTGGAGGAAAGCATTTACTTTTGAGTAGTAATCTCTGGCGGGGAGGGACAGAGCTCGATGGCTGCCCTAGTGATGCCAATATTAACAATTCGGATTGGGAAGTGTTGGCAATACATGTTTGTTCCTCCATGAAGATATGTAATGAAATAAAAGTCTCAGTTATCATGTTATTTCCAATCAGGCAGTATTAGATGCTCTCCCCTATGCGCATTGCACACCTTCCAATCACGTTATATTCATATTCATTAACTAAACATTAACGTAACAAATCATTATATTATATTTACTCCATCCACACATTCATTCGGAAACAGATTAAGTTCACTTGGAAATGCGTGGAGATATTTCGCACAAATTTGCACCTCTTCAGAAGCCATGATGACGTCAGATACACTTCATCAAGATCTGCTTCGTCTACAAGCAGCATAAGCTTCAATTTCAGTGACATTGCTTACCGGAAACAGTGGCATCCAAAGATTATCGACCGTAGTATTTGATGAATTCATTTTAAATGACTAGGGATAGCAGTAGTGTTTTTTTTATAGCAAGAACTCTTATAATGCATACCGCGCACTACTGACTGCGTTCTGTCATCGGATCGTAAGTTACAACTTTTACTTGATTCACTACCTGGGGATGGGACCAGGGTGCGCCATATATACATAATTGTTACGTAGGTATCTACCCACCTGGGCAAGAATAAAGCTACAAGTGGGACTGGTGAGTTACTGAATGTGATTATTGGAAGTATATCCACAAGCTTATTCATTACAGTGTCACTGCTGCTATCTGGATTGCATACAAGTTTGATACTGACTGGAAATTGATAGAGCAATGGAATGAATCCAATTTAAGCTACTTCTGCATGCTTGATATTGAGGGTGCCTATGATAACGAGTATGACAATGTAGTTGCTAATTAGTAACACCATGTATTTTCCAGACAATAAAAAACTCAGCATTAGCTAATCCCAACACTTTATTATGCAAAGCTGTGGTTGGAAAAAAGAAGGAAATATGATTATATTTGCTCAATTTCTCTTTTCCACAACAAAAGTTGGAGAGCCAATCCAGTATCCAATCCGTGTCCGTTTATCTTCACCAAACTATCCGACCCGCTCCGTTATCCGTATCAATGGGATATCCGCACGGATATCCAATCCGTGTTATGCTTGAGCATATTCAACCGTAAATCTTAGCCGGTTTTTATATGCACCACGTAATACCATATACAATCAACAGGCGATTGATTCCTACAGACCAACCTACTTTCTCCGTCCTTTGCTCCACTCCTACCAACCCGTTGTCCACATTCTGCTGTCTTGACAGAGAGAACACCAAACCTGGCACGAATAATGCCATAGTGATAGCTATTGACGGTTAACATGGAATCACGCCCGCCTTCTTTCTTCAATTGTTCCCACTATGGTATAATTTCTTCTCGATTTGTGTTGGTATTCCTCCCGATATCTTTTCAGTGTTAGTTAGTTATTGTAGTTTAGGGGCGCATCGACCGCAAAGGTCATATAGCGCCCATATCTTTCCAGTGTTTCTCATATAAATTGCTCGTCTTTTGAAAGCGAACACTTGCAGATTCCTCTCCACTGCGCTGACAAACGACGAACTCTTTCGCTAACAATGCGACAAGATTCTCTGGACGAGTGGTCTAGGGGTAAGATGCTCGTCTCACAATCGAAAGGTTGTGGGTTCGAGTCTCACCTGTCGCTACTCTTCGCCCGCGACCAATCGGCGTGAGAGATTGGCGACGCTACATGACTCAACGGTCGACGTGTCGTAAAACTAATAACCAACTAGACATCGGGTGCCAATGGTCACGCGCAATTACTTTCCGAAAGAACGTTTTGCATAGTGATTTGCAAGTACTGCGATCTTCAGAAATCCCATCAGAAATTCATCCATCTCTAATTATTGACATGGAATTTACACAATTTTCAGGGCTGCCTAAAATGACTCGAAGCTGAGCGCAGTCAATAATAGCTATTTAACTCAATAGCGAACTCCCAAGATATTGGAAAGAAAATGTTTGCAGAAAACAAAACGAACTTTGACAAATCCCATTTGTATTCAGCCGTACGACTCACCCTGACTTGTCGCAGCTCCTCCACAAAGTTGAAGAGAAAATGATTCGATTTTTCTACTTCCAGGACCGGCTTGTTGCACATAAGCTCCAGATATTGTCGTGCTGCACAGGAGACCTGGCGACCAGTAACGACGTTATGTGCAGGATAGTTCGGGAACAACAGCATAGTCGGCCATACGTAGGACAGCTGGTCAGCGACGGCATAGTCGGTCATGTATAGGACAGCTGGTCAACAACGGCGTAGTACATCGTCTGTAGGACAGCTGGTCAACAGCAGCGTAGTCGGCCATGTGTAGGACAGCTGGTCAAGAGCAGCATATGTAGGACAGCATGTGTAGGGCATGTGTAGGGAAAAACTGGGGTAGTCGTCATATATGGAACAGCTGGCTGGTCAAGACCAGCGTAGTCGGTCATGTGTAGGACAGCTGATCAAGAGCAGTGTGCATTTTTCTTCTATTTTTAATTGGGGCACACATCGACAAAAGGGCACTCGAATTCCTGAAAAGGGCACTATGAGTGCATTCAAAGGGTACTTTTCAGCCTATTGTGCAAACGTGCACACATAATTTTGGTTAGGGAAAGTAAGGGCCGCGGTAGCTCAGTCGGTAGTGTGCTGGATTTTTGATCGCAAGATTGTGGGTTCGAATCCCCCAACCGGTGGCATTACCGAGTCGGCCCGTGACCAATCGGCGCGAGAGGTTTGCGACGCTACATGACCTAGCAGTTGAATGCGTCGTAAAGGAACCCAGGGAGATGAGAGATGGTTAGGGAAAGTTCCAAGGGGGTGCAATTTCCTTTCAGAAGAGCACCTATAACCTAAAATTCGAGGGGAGTGCATTTGAGCCGTCTCGGAGGGGCACATTTTCCCGGCCGGAGGGGCGCCATCTTCCATTGGGGATGAGTATTGTAGTTTAGGGGCGCATCGGCTGCATATGTCATATAGGGGGGGGGAAGGGCTCATACCCCCAGGATCCACCCCTAGCCTAGCTACCCTCAAGATGGGAGCTCCTTTGTTTGTGTCACTTTATTTTGAGACCCGGAAATTTACAAGTTATGCGCCCATCCACTAGTGGAGTTTTCCGAGGCTTTCCGAACATTTCAGGTGGTACTTTTGCATGCGCCTTGTGGTTTCTATGTGATGCTTTTCCATGCGTTCTCATCGGTACTAATGTTAAAGTTCTCAAAACTAGGTGTTTCTCAGCAAGTGGAGTACCTAGGATTTGCGTCGGGGAGAGAGAGGTGGATTTGTCAGTAGTCCACCTACCCTGTTTGTTAAAAAGCTACCGGGTGTCGATTACTATGTTTTAGAAGTGGCTTCTTTTTATGTTTTATTCAAACCATTTGTGACAACTTAATTTCACTGTGGAGGGGGACCAACTTACCACCATCGTTTCTAAGTGACCGAATTTCATCCCCCGCTTAACTGTTCAAAGTTGTATTTTTTTTCGCATTCCTTGATAAGACTTCTCACACTGCTAAAGCTAGGCCTGCACAAATCATCTAAAAATATTCAATTTTACAATTTTACGCATTTCGGTGTATAACGCCCGGTTGCCACCACGCCAACGTTCGTACACGTGTACACCCGCCTGGCGCATTCGGCACACTCGCCACACTTCGTGGAATTCTGCGGTCTCTGCTAGACGCCTACGTTTTGCTAATTACTGCCATAGAATTGATCTTGTGTCATATTTGACGTCATGGAATGATTCACATGGGGTTCGCTGGAGAAATTGGATCAACCCAAATCGAAGATTACTTCCCCTACTCGCACAATTTCTGGCGAAAAAGTAATCCGAGCACCGCAGTGAGCTTTGATGTACTTATCTTTATGTTTATATGTTCCCGGATTGGCTACCGAACCGAGCCGCTGCACCGGTTCGGTGTTCTTCTCATGGCCCGTTGTTTTTCTTCAGATGTGCTTGATGACCTCAGCACATTTTTTAAAGGCTCCGCTGGGTTTTTGAGACCCAGATGCTTTTCTATGGCGTTGTTGCTTTTTTTTGTGGACACGCGGTGTTTTTGAGGGGCCGGTGCCTTTCGAAAATGTTTATTTAGTGTCCTACATTTTTAAAAAGATAATGTCGCTTTTGCGGGCCCCAGTCTGTTTTTTTTAGATCCTCCGGTGTGTTTTTGAGGGCTTCCGTCGTGTTCATTTAGGGTCCCAACGCATATTTAAGGTCCTATTGCTCTTTGCGAGACACTGCGGCTTGGAGGGCCACAGTAGGTCCTCGGTCTCTCAGTGTGCTTCTAGTGCTCCGCCATATATTTGGTGTCCCGGACCCATTTTTGTTTGGGTTCCAGCGATAATTTTTTGTGGGCTCTTTTCTGAGGGCACTTCCAACTTATGAGAGAGGCACCGTGAAGACAGTAAGTTGGACTTTGAGCAGAAACATTGAAATTCCACTTTATTTCGGGTCACTTTGAGCTGTGGGGGCATGCTTGATATTCTCAAGCATTGCCCTATTCGCCCAGTGGGCAATCTGAGCTGCCAAAAGGGCATGGCAAGCCGCCAAAGGAGAATTGAAAGGCTTCGAAAGGGCACTTTGAGCTGGATTGAGGGCAACGTAACCTGATGAGGGCGCATCTATGTTTATCTGTGGACACCTGGATTTGCAAGAGGCACTGTAAAGTCAGCAAGGGGCACTTTGAGCAATTGAAGGGTTATTCTACTTTGCTTAGGGGCACTATGAGCTGTGAATGACATGCCTGCTATTCCCAAGCCCCGTCCTAGGCGTCCAATGGCAACTTGAGCTGCCAGAGGGGCACAGTGAGTTATCAAAGGGACATTCGAAGGCTTCAGAAGGGAACTCTGAGCTTTACTGAAGGCAACGTAGCCTGCTAAGGCTCAATCAACTGAGGGCACTTCGATTTCAGATAAAGGTTCTGTAACGATAGCAGGGGGCACTATGAAGAGCAGCAGGGGCTTCCACTTTGTTGATTGACACTGTTATGCAGGGCACGAAGTTACGAGGGGCATCTATGACATTTCCAAGCCCCGTCCTAGCCGTCCAATGGGCCTAAGCTGCAAAGACACAGTGAGCTGTCAAAGAGGCATTCAAAGGCTTCGGAATGGCACCATGACCTTTTAATTTAGGGCAACATGACCTGTCCAATTGGCAGATTGACATGCAATAGGTGCATCTGAGGCTGCATGAGGGAGGAAGCCTATATTTGCTTTTGCTCTTTATCGGGGACACGCTGATCTACCAGTGGGGCACCCTGGCCTGCGAAAAGTATCATTTTTCTTCGGCGCCCCATCCCCCTCCCCAGTGACGAAAAATCATAAGGGGCTGATGGGCACTTAGGCGGGACTGGGGGACCTTTGGCCAAACAGTTTTCCCATGAAAAATGCCCTGATGTGTAGGACAGCAGGGAAAACCAGTGTAGTCGGTCACGTGTAGGGACAGCTGGGAAACAGCATCATAGTCGGTCACGTGAAGGACAGCTGGGGAACAGCATTATCGTCAGTCATGTGCAGGACACCTGGGGATAACCGGTGCGGTTGGTCATGCCTAGGACAACTGTTCAACAGCAGTGCACTGTGTAGCAGTATTACAATAATGACTTTTCGTCAGGTGTGCGATGTCGAAACGAGTACAGTAGAATGTTGAAATTCGCCATGGAAGCAATGTTGCTTAGCATAACTTATAAGTTCTTCAAACACAATTTTGATCCAACAGAGTACATTGTATAACAGACCACATCATAGGTAATATTCTTACAAGGAATTGTGCTAAGAGATGTTCGTGCATCATAATCCACAATGGTGAGTATAAGCATGGAACTTATTAATAAGATTCCGTTCAAAATTTGACATGAAGACTCATCACATGAAGACTCATAAAGACTCATCACGAAGCACGATGCCAATACTTCGTTGGGAGGCATGTCGATTCAGTGTCTAGAAAGTGGTGTATCCCACCCTATTTCACTAATAATTGATCACTGCTGTGTGGTGTACAGTCACATCCATGGCAGCTGCCCCACCCATCGGACTGCGACGACGGACGACCGACACCCGACCGATCGTCGGTCTCTGCGGCCGACGGCCGAGACCTGCGCCACGACGGACCGTCAGCTCCGCCACCTATTGGGTACTTGTCGAAGTCCCAGTTGTGTACGGGGCCGAGACAGACGGTCCTCCCCTCCACCTACAGGGTACTTGTCGAAGTCCCAGTTGTGTACGGGGCCGAGACAGACGGTCCTCCCCTCCACCTACAGGGTACTTGCCAAAGTCCAAGTTGTGTACGAGGCCGAGACAGACCCTCCATCTACCGGGTACTTGCCAAAGTCCCAGCTGTGTACGGGGACGAGACAGACGGCCCGCTCCGCCACCTACCGGGTACTTGTCGAAGTCCCAGTTGTGTATGACCCGGGCGGGAGACACGGCACGGTCGTCCCAGTGGCAGAGCGAGCAGAAGAACAGACCCGTGTAGTCGCAAATGCGGGGGCTGTACACACTCGGGTCACCGGCCGGCGGTCCCGACTCATAGTCAGGCTCTGTCGGCATACAAACTCATACACATAAAATACGCATCCAGTTGATACCGGACACCAAATATACATCAGCTCTATATTTCAGAGGCATGTGCATTATCTAACAGCACCCGCACGATATCGCCCCACACTCGAAACACGTCCAATATAAAGAGCCAATGACGGTTGAGTTACGTGGAAGCCAAATCCAACCGCCGCCACTTAGAAGTGGCCGGTGTTGCTCTAAAGCGACATTAATTTTCATAGCGGAATCCATGCCAAGCTGACATGGCCGACTGAGCATGCCCCCGCTATCCGCGAAGGTGATGAGTGATGGCCGATACCATCTCCGCAGACGAGACTTGTTGACTTTCCAGCTGGAAATGCATGTGCCGATCCCACAAGGACTACGAGCTCGTAGAGCCCAGGCTGACTTACTGGAGCCACATCGCCCTGACATGACCCACACAATCTACTGTCACACTCACCTGACATGACCCACATAGCCTGCCATGTGTCGCACTGACCTGACATGACTCACATAGTCTGCCAAGAGACGCACTGACCTGACATAACCCACACAGCCTGTCGCGTGGCACACTGACCAGACATAACTTACACTCGCCTGACATGCTCTACGCATTGGTCACATTCACGTCTACTGGTCACATTGACCTGACATGACCCACACAGTCTACCATATGTCGCACTGATCCGACATGACAGACACAGCCTGCCATGTGTCGCATTGGCCTGACATGACCCTCACAGCCTGTGATGCGCCACCCTGACCTGACGTCACTCACATTCGCATGACACGACCTACACAGCCGTCTACTAGTCACAGTGACCTGACATGACCTACACAACCTGTGATGCGCCACACCAACTCGACACGATCCACGCAGCCTGCTATGCGTCGCACTGACCTGGCATGACTCGTCGGCCGCACTCGGCGCACCGGAAGCGCTGGTGCGAGAGACCCCGCTCGGGACAGATCCGCAGGTTGTAGGTGGGCTCGTCCCGCACACGCTGGACGGCACAGGTCCGTCGCACCGTCTCCAGACAGCCGGCGTGCACGTGCAGACTGCAGCCTGTCGGGACACGGCTGTCACTGCACCACACGGTCACCGTCTCCAGTCTGGATTTTAAAAAAATGGTTGGGTACCTTAATCAAAGGACACCACATTTTCACCACTTCATTCTGAAACAGCATCATCTGATCTTACAGCAAGAAAAACTGGGGAGGGTGATTTGCCGGAGAGGATGACATGTTGCGTAACACAAATTTAGGACAATATTTATTTCCAACCCAGGCCACGACCCTTCTATTTCTCTCGCAGCCTTCGCATTCAGCATTCAGCTTACGCTGCACGCAATCGTTCGAGGAGGCACCTTCAATCGGACTGACCGGGTCACACAGTCACCCAGTCTCGGAGCGCGCAGGCCACGTGGCATCAAGTCATAGTGGCAGTTCAACACATATACAATGGCACTTGGAACCATGGTACACCTGACATACCATTGCATTTGTAGTTGCAGTAAAAAAAAAACACTTACCATAGCAGCTGTAGCCGCGGTACAACACACCCACCCTGGCAGCTGTAGCCGCGTTACAACACACCCACCCTGGCAGCTGTAGCCGCGGCACAACACACCCACCCTGGCAGCTGTAGCCGCGGTACAACACACCCACCCTGGCAGCTGTAGCCGCGGTACAACACACCCACCCTTGCAGCTGTAGCCGCGGCACAACACACCCACCCTGGCAGCTGTAGCCGCGGTACAACACACCCACCCTGGCAGCTGTAGCCGCGGTACAACACACCCACCCTGGCAGCTGTAGCCGCGGTACAACACACCCACCCTGGCAGCTGTAGCCGCGGTACAACACACCCACCCTGGAAGCTGTAGCCGCGGCACAACACACCCACCCTGGCAGCTGTAGCCGCGGCACAACACACCCACCCTGGCAGCTGTAGCCGCGGCACAACACACCCACCCTGGCAGCTGTAGCCGCGGCAAACACACCCACCCTGGCAGCTGTAGCCGCGGCAAACACACCCACCCTGGCAGCTTAGCCGCGGTACAACACACCCACCCTGGCAGCTGTAGCCGCGGTACAACACACCCACCCTGGAAGCTGTAGCCGCGGCACAACACACCCACCCTGGCAGCTGTAGCCGCGGCACAACACACCCACCCTGGCAGCTGTAGCCGCGGCACAACACACCCACCCTGGCAGCTGTAGCCGCGGCACAACACACCCACCCTGGCAGCTGTAGCCGCGGTACAACACACCCACCCTGGCAGCTGTAGCCGCGGCACAACACACCCACCCTGGAAGCTGTAGCCGCGGTACAACACACCCACCCTGGCAGCTGTAGCCGCGGCACAACACACCCACCCTGGCGCTGTAGCCGCGGTACAACACACCCACCCTGGCAGCTGTAGCCGCGGTACAACACACCCACCCTGGCAGCTGTAGCCGCGGTACAACACACCCACCCTGGCAGCTGTAGCCGCGGCACAACACACCCACCCTGGCAGCTGTAGCCGCGGCACAACACACCCACCCTGGCAGCTGTAGCCGCGGTGTATCAGCGCCACGATGAGGCCGGCGCACTGGTCGCAGTACGCCCTCTGGCGGGAGAACCGCTGCGGCTGGAGCACGTGGTCACGCACCAGACGAGCGCCCTCCGGCAGTGGCGCCGCCTCCTCACGCAGCTCCACCAATCGCAGCCGCAGCTCAATCAGCTGATGCACCAACCGACGACGCTCGTCGGATCTCTCGGAACACTCGAGGATCGAGTCCTTGCACTGCTGGATGGCCACGTTGATCTCCTCCTCTGTCGTGTAGCCAAAGTGGCCCTGAAAACGTGCGGTAGTTTGCAGCCTGGGGAATGGTCCAGCAAAGATGATGACATTTTGCAATCTCAAATCACGCAGCGCCGGCATCCGCTGACCACATAGGTAATGTTCAAAAGATCTACTTCACAAAAAGCAATGGGTATCTGGTAACAAATCGTGCAGTTGGATGTGGGCAGGTTCGTAGATTTTACGTTTTATCAGACGAACTGAAATGGAACGAGAAGTGAGCGCCTATCTATTTGCAGTTTGTAAAATGTGCAATTCATTATCGATGTGGGAAGAGGGCCGGCGCTGTTGTGTGCAGGGAGCCCGAGGACCGAAAGCACCTGCATTCCCTTGGTGTGACAGATATGCCTCTGATTTGCCACCAGATAATCAAAACCCTTCGCCTATCGCACAAAAACAAAATTGTGTGCCAGTAAACAGCACGTAAGTAAAAATATCACTCACAGTTGTATCGGATCACGGATAAAACGGCAATAAAGACATCTGAACAAGTTTCCGTTTTTCGCCCAACATGCTTACTCAGTGATTTCTGTAACCTCAGCAATTTCAGTGAGAGTATTCTCGATTTGTACGTGACGTGTTTTCCGTTTAATCTGCAATTCCGCAGTGGAACCAATGCAATGTTTCTCGTATGTATTGAACTTTACCCATACCTGATTTCACGTACAAAACGGACATGATTCCAGAAAACACGAATAGTGGAGCCCAACCTTCAGAACATCTGCAGGATATCTATGGGACATCTGTAATCTGAATATCCGTTCTCACGTTGTGTTTTCGCAGGTTATATTATGCAATTCTTATATCAATTCCAAGTATTTGTCTGAGAAAAACTTCATGTTAATGTCCTTTTCACCATCTATATTCTCCCTCAAAGGTATTTTTGGGAAGTGGCCCGACACAAAAACGAATCACGTGGACACTAACACAGAAACACCTCCATTCTTTAAAATCCCCATCAACACCATACATCGCTGGTTAATGACCATCACCCTATTGGCATATCAGCTAATGCATTTCCTTTGAGTGCAGTAGGTCCTTAGATGAGGTCTGACCTCAGGCAGGCTTTTCTTGGTGGGTTTACACCCAGGAGATGGCAGTAACTGGGGAGTGTTCACCATGCCATGTAGCTAATGCTGACTGACCAGAGCCTACAGACTCACAGTACAAACATAACCTTTCTTTAAACAGATCCTTCTGTCCGGTGGCATGGTCAAGGAGCACGACCACCCTCCTCCTCCTCCTGCATGTCACCAAAGCAGTCCTCTGTTCATAAGGCCCATACAATGGAGGACCCTGCCATGGGCAAAATGCTTATGATGGAAGGCCTGAGGGCAAACAAGGACTCAAGACTATCTTGCAAAGGTGTCAAAAACTGAAACGTCTGCATGTGCGGATAGATATAGATGCATGGTGAACAATTTCCAATCATGGTACCCATTTCTTATTCCCAGGTTAGTGTATTATGGGGAACATTGGTGGTTATTTGGGCTTAGGAGCACATGAACTGTGTTGGTCATTCATCGCCAATATATAGGGAAGATTAAGCAGCAGTGAGAAGAAAATAAGTGCTCCACTAACCTCTTGATGTTGTATGGCGATTTCTGCAGTATCATCTCCACTGTCAGCAATTCCATTATTTTCCTGAGGTGAGCTGTCACCAGAAACATTTTGCAGAGATCTTGCATGAAGAAACATGCTGAACTAAAAACTGCAATGGCTGATATAGTTAAAACACATATAACATCAAATTCATTCAAATAGCATTGAAGAACACCAGAAGAAAAACATCTTTCAACAATGCAGATACATGCCATTCTCGCTTTCCTCAACAAAATGTAAGAAGAATGCAGGGTGGAATACAAGGCTTGATGGGGGTAATATACCTGTTCAAAAATAATGGGACATGCAAAAAACTAACCAAACCTAACCTACTTATGTTTGATCATCTAAAATCTATGGATGTTGGATCACCTAAAACCTACTGATGCTGGATTGCCAACTATAAGACCTACTGTGATACCCATATGCTACAAATATGATTTGATACCTGTATGCTATCAATATATGATACCCTATACCATATAACTATAACCATAACCATATATAAACATATGTATATATATATATATATATATATATATTATATATATGGTACCTATGCTAATACCTATACCTATGGTGTGTGACTTCCCAAAGAAATGGTAGTGGAAGAAGTTGCTCTAGTATTGTGCTTGACGGTATTCACAAGACAAGTCTTACACACATTTTGCCTCCATAAAGCAAGCAAAGGAGTTAGGTGTGGTTAGGTTTTCTTTTCAAGTTGGAAAATGTTTTGTAGATTAAAAAAACTCAGGAGGGGGGGGGGGGGGGTGGAGTTGTTTCTCTTCAAAAGCAGGTTATCTTTCATTAGGTTAGGTTGGGCTACTTTTTTATTTTGAAACTTCTAAGAACAAGAATTGTTAGAAAATTTTCAGCTTCTTCGCCAAAGAGAGGCTATGCAAAGTTAGGTGACTTTGAACTTTTATCTTTTCTGAAACATTACTTTTCATGCTAACCTAACTCAAAACCCATTTTGGGTGATATTTTACACACCAACTGAAAAATAAGCATTTTCACAGGAAACAAGTGGTCACATCAGCTTATATTCACCTTCATAAACATTGCATTGGGAAGATAAATTCCAAAAATTAATTTCCTAATTCATTGTATCATTGTTTTGAGTTTTGTTGTTAATTAGAAAAATGGGTATTATTGTACTTTAAGGTGGTAACACTAGAGGTTTTTACACAAATTTACCTCCATAAAGCAAACAAATGTTTTAGGTTTGGTTAGGTTAGGTTAGTTTAGGTCTTTTAACTTAGAAAATTTTTGAAATATTTTTTTTTATTAAAACAATTATTTTCCTCCTTCAAAAGCAGCTTAAGTTAGGTTAGGTTAGGTCATGTTTTTTAAGTTTCAAAAATGTTCAGAAAATACATTTCTTTACATTTTATAAGTTTTATTTTGGGATTTTTTCTCCAAAGGTAGTTTAAGCTAGTTTAGGCTAGGCTATGTTGTATTTTAATTTTATTTTTTTAAGATGTCTTTTTATGCTAGGTTACCTAACTCAAAGCACCTTTTTGGTGTTATTTTGCTCAAAACCTGAAAAGTAAGCATTTGAACAGAAGATAAGTAGTCCCATCATCTTTTAGTCACATTGATGAACATTGCATTGAAATTATAAATTCCAAGAATTCATGAAACACCTCAAAGGACACATTTGCTGAAAATATTTTTTTATTGGATTTTTTTCAATGAGGTTTTTTCTTCCAGACCAGTTCAGGCTAACTTAGGTTAGGTTAGGCTAGGTTTTAATTTGAAAATTTGAGATAAAAATATTGGTTGGAAATTTCCCATTAAAAAAATATCTTGCTTTCATGCATGGAAGATTGGGCTAGGCTAGGTTAGATTATGTTATAGCTTTTTTCCTTATTTTGAACATTACATGTTATGACATATTACCCAACGCAAAGCTTATTGTTGGGTGTTATCTTGCCTCCCAACTGAAAAGCATGCATTTGCTGAGGAAATGAGTTGTCACATCATGTCCAGTGCATTCATCAACATTGCATTAGAAAAAGAAATTCAAAGAAACCAGAAATGACTTTAAACTGAAAATTCAATGAATCAAGGTGTAAGACAGTTAAGTGACAACAGGTCTTCAGCCACAAAGGATTGTTGATCAGAGGAATAGTCTGCCTACTGATGTTATAGGGAGTCCCTCATTGAATGTATTTAAAATAGTGTGGACAATTTTTTTTTAGGCTGCAAAATCTTGTTTTTGAGTTCTAAGTTGTGGTATATGGGGTGAGATTAAGGAAGTGCTAAGTAGGTATGCACTGTACAGGCCCCTTTAAACAAGCATGGATGGAGTCTGAAAATTATTGGTATGACACTTAAGCCACATGTGTCACATGGGATCAAGTGAACAGGGCTGGATAGGTAAAGTAGATAGACAACAGGCAGTTTTACAGTGGCAATTTTACGGAAGGGTCTAAACAACAGACACCATCTCACATACACCGACTGACATACACCATCTCGCAGACATGGATGATCTCGGGAAACCGCTCGGTCGATCTTAATAAAACCTTCACCAAACGATCGCCCGTGTGCCAGAGGCGTGCGGTTCGGACTTTCGTGACCTTGGGTCAGGTCAAAGGTCACCAAATTGCCGAAAAACAAAAAAATCGAATATTTAGAAATGGATGATTTTAATGAAACCTACACCAAACGATCGGCCGTGTGCCAGAGGCCTTTGGTTTGTACTTTCGTGACCTTAGGTCAGGTCAAAGGTCACCAAATCGACGAAAAACATTATTTTTGGCTCACAGACATGGATGATCTCGGCAACCGCTGGGTCGATCTTAGTGAAACATTCACCAAACGATCGGCCGTGTGCCAAAGGCGTGCGGTTTGCACTTTCGTGATCTTGGGTCAGGTCAAAGGTCACCAAATCGACGAAAAACATTATTTTTGGCTCACAGACATGGATGATCTCGGCAACCGCTCGGTCGATCTTAGTGAAACCTTCACCAAACGATCGGCCGTGAGCCATAGGCGTGCGGTTTGCACTTTCGTGACCTTGGGTCAAGTCAAAGGTCACCGGATCGTCGAAGAACCAAAAAATAGTTTCTCGCAGACATGGATGATCTCGGCAACCGCTGGATCGATCTTTGTGAAACCTTCACCCAAACGATCGGCCGTGTGCCAGAGGCGTGCGGTTTGCACTTTCGTAACCCTGCGTTAGGTCAAAGGTCACCAGATCGTCGAAGAACCAAAAAATTGTTTCTCACAGACATGGATGATCTCGGCAACCGCTGGATCGATCTTAATGAAACCTTCACCAAACGATCGGCCGTGTGCCAGAGGCGTGCGGTTTGCACATTCGTCGCCTTGGGTCAAGTCAAAGGTCACCGGATCGTCGAAGAACCAAAAAATAGTTTCTCGCAGACATGGATGATCTCGGCAACCGCTGGATCGATCTTTGTGAAACCTTCACCAAACGATCGGACGTGTGCCAGAGGCGTGTGGTTTGCACTTTGGTGACCTTGGATCAGGTCAAAGGTCACCAGATTGCCAAAAAACCAAAACATTTGACTTACAGACATGGATGATCTCGGCAACCGCTGGATCGATCTTAGTGAAACCTTCACCAAACGATCGGCCGTGTGCCAGAGGCGTGCGGTTTGCACATTCGTCGCCTTGGGTCAAGTCAAAGGTCACCGGATCGTCGAAAAACCAAAAAATAGTTTCTCGCAGACATGGATGATCTCGGCAACCGCTGGATCGATCTTAGTGAAACCTACACCAAACGATCGGACGTGTGCCAGAGGTGTGTGGTTTGCACTTTCGTGACCTTGGGTTAAGTCAAAGGTCACCAGATTGCCGAAGAACTAAAATACCACCAGACACCATCTCACATACACCGACTGACGTACACCATCTCGCAGACATGGATAAACTCGGCAACCGCTCGGTCGATCTTAATAAAACCTTCACCAAACGATCGCCAGTGAGCCAGAGGCGTGCGGTTTGGACTTTCGTGACCTTGGGTCAGGTCAAAGGTCACCAAATTGCCGAAAAACAAAAAAATCGAATATTTAGAAATGGATGATCTTAATGAAACCTTCACCAAACGATCGGCCGTGTGCCAGAGGACTTCGGTTTGTACTTTAGTGACCTTAGGTCAGGTCAAAGGTCACCAAATCGCCGAAAAACATGATTTTGGCTCACAGACATGGATGATCTCGGCAACCGCTGGGTCGATCTTAGTGAAACATTCACCAAACGATCGGCCGTGTGCCAAAGGCGTGCGGTTTGTACTTTCCTTATCTTGGGTCAGGTGAAAGGTCACCAAATCGCCGAAAAACATTATTTTTGGCTCACAGACATGGATGATCTCGGCAACCGCTGGGTCGATCTTAGTGAAACATTCACCAAACTATCGGCCGTGTGCCAAAGGCGTGCGGTTTGCACTTTCGTGATCTTGGGTCAGGTCAAAGGTCACGAAATCGCCGAAAAACATGATTTTTGGCTCACAGACATGGATGATCTTAGTGAAACCTTCACCAAACGATCGTCCGTGTGCCAGAAGCGTGCCGTTTCCACTTTCGTGACCATGGGTCAGGTCAAAGGTCATCAAATTGCCGAAAAACCAAAGAATTGGACTTACAGACATGGATGATCTCGGCAACCGCTGGATCGATCTTAGTGAAACCCTCACCAAACGATCGGCGGTGTGCCAGAGGCGTGCGGTTTGCACTTTCGTCGCCTTGGGTCAAGTTAAAGGTCACCGGATCGTCGAGGAACCAAAAAATAGTTTCTCGCAGACATGTCTGTAAGTCAAATGTTTTTTTGTGTGGCAATCTGGTGACCTTTGACCTGATCCAAGGTCACCAAAAGTGCAAACCGCACGCCTCTGGCACACGGCCGATCGTTTGGTGAAGGTTTCACGAAGATCGATCCGGCGGTTGCCGAGATCATCCATGTATGTGAGAAACTATTTTTTGGTTCTTCGACGATCTGGTGACCTTTGACCTGACGCAGGGTTACGAAAGTGGAAACCGCACGCCTATGGCACACGACCGATCGTTTGGTGAAGGTTTCACAAAGATCGATCCAGCGGTTGCCGAGATCATCCGTGTCTGCGAGAAACTATTTTTTGGTTATTCGACGATCCGGTGACCTTTGACTTGACCCAAGGTCACGAAAGTGCAAACCGCACGCCTAAGGCACACGGCCGATCGTTTGGTGAATGTTTCACTAAGATCGACCGAGTGGTTGCCGAGATCATCCATGTCTGTGAGCCAAAAATAATGTTTTTCGGCGATTGGGTGACCTTTGACCTGACCCAAGATCACGAAAGTGCAAACCGCACGCCTTTGGCACACGGCCGATCGTTTGGTGAATGTTTCACTAAGATCGACCCAGCGGTTGCCGAGATCATCCATGTCTGTGAGCCAAAAATCATGTTTTTCGGCGATTTGGTGACCTTTGACCTGACCTAAGGTCACGAAAGTACAAACCGAAGGCCTCTGGCACACGGCCGATCGTTTGGTGAAGGTTTCATTAAGATCATCCATTTCTAAATTTTCGATTTTTTTGTTTTTCGGAAATTTGGTGACCTTTGACCTGACCCAAGGTCACGAAAGTCCAAACCGCACGCCTCTGGCACACTGGCGATCGTTTGGTGAATGTTTTATTAAGATCGATCGAGCGGTTGCCGAGTTCATCCGTGTCTGCGAGATGGTGTATGTCAGTCGGTGTATGTGAGATGGTGTCTGGTGGTATTTTAGTTCTTCGGCAATCTGGTGACCTTTGACTTAACCCAAGGTCACGAAAGTGCAAACCGCACACCTCTGGCACACGTCCGATCGTTTGGTGAAGGTTTCACTAAGATCGATTCGGCGGTTGCCGAGATCATCCATGTCTGCGAGAAACTATTTTTTGGTTCTTCGACGATCCGGTGACCTTCGACTTGACCCAAGGCGACGAATGTGCAAACCGCACGCCTCTGGCACACGGCCGATCGTTTGGTCAAGGTTTCACTAAGATCGATCCAGCGGTTGCCGAGATCATCCATGTCTGTAAGTCAAATGTTTTGTTTTTTGGCAATCTGGTGACCTTTGACCTGATCCAAGGTCACCAAAGTGCAAACCGCACGCCTCTGGCACACGGCCGATCGTTTGGTGAAGGTTTCGCAAAGATCGATCCAGCGGTTGCCGAGATCATCCATGTCTGCGAGAAACTATTTTTTGGTTCTTCGACGATCCGGTGACCTTTGACTTGACCCAAGGTCACGAAAGTGCAAACCGCACGCCTATGGCACACGGCCCATCGTTTGGTGAAGGTTTCACAAAGATCGATCCAGCGGTTGCCGAGATCATTCATGTCTGCGAGGAACTATTTTTTGGTTCTTCGACGATCCGGTGACCTTTGACTTGACCCAAGGTAACGAATGTGCAAACCGCACGCCTATGGCACACGGCCGATCGTTTGGTGAAGGTTTCACTAAGATCGATCCAGCGGTTGCCGAGATCATCCATGTCTGTGAGAAACTATTTTTTGGTTCTTCGACGATCTGGTGACCTTTGACCTATTTTGATGATATTAAAAATAGAAGCAATGTCCAGGCCATGACCTCATCCTTATGTCATGTCCCAACCAGCACCATGTTTTACTGCCACATTAGTTTCCACTTGTGTGCATGTCAGCTAATAAGTGTGCATGTTATATGTGACAATTAGGCAGAAACTAGCATTTTTGATGTGAAGGAGTGTTGAATCAACTGCATGGCATGTTGAATTTCCCCTTAATCACATCTGATAAGTACCAGGTGAAGGGTATATAAATTATGGAACAGTTGTTAACTAACATTCCATGCTGCTGGTGCTCTCCCCATATCAGTTGAGTAGTTGTATGAAGCACACTGCATTCAAGGTACCAAAAACATGCACATACAACTAAGTCCTGGTCACTTAACAGTTCTGCTATTGCACACACACTGTCACTCAACCTCTGAGCCTCACCACAACACACTTGGCCATGCATTCAATGTTTTAAGAATATCTCAAATTAATGTCATTCAAGCAATACTTCACATGGATTTGTTGATTCTATTGGCATTCTAAAATGATGAGCACTGATGCAGCTGATCAATACAATGTTAGACAGCTGAAGTGGGTGGTTGTCAGTTATACAGCTGGTGTGGTAACATTTGCCATTGCATTGTTCTGTCAGTATGTGTCATAACCTCTGAAAGAGGTGCCCCATGTTACATGTTTTGCAAATGGTGTAGCTGGTCTTGAATACATGGGCTGTTTTGCAATGCATTTAAAGTAAGCCATTGGTATAATCTGTGATAACAAACTTCAAAATACAAAATTTCATGCCAAACTAAATGTATAGTTATGCATCATTTATTCAAGGAATGCATTTGTTGTTTAGAAATTGATAATGGCCAATAGTTCCCAGACTGGAGACATTGTACTTAATTGTATTGTAATTGCCTTGGTCTGGGGGATGGGTGGTCTAGGGGTAAGATGCTCGTCTCACAATCAAAAGATTGTGGGTTTGAGTCTCACCTGTCCCTACTCTTCGCCCGCGACCAATCGGCGTGAGAGATTGGCGACGCTATATGACTCAACGGTCGACGTGTCGTAAAGCCAATAACCAACCAACTGCCTTGGTCCAGTATTTCTAGAATGAAATCTAGACATTATGTTTGTAGCACCATAGCAAAAGCACTGTCAGTTGTACCATCTATATGCTGATTGAAGAGTGCTGATATGTGGATGTTGGCTGAAAGTGTTGAGAAAATTTGTGTGGTGACAATGTATTTATCAGATTTCCCTGTATTTACATGTGTTGCATCATCCAGTTCCTTGAGCCTGTTGATCCAGTCCTTCAGCTCACATCGCTTGGTAAGGAGTCACCCTTTCATCAAATCCATCATCTATCCACAATATATCTGACATACCCAGTCATGGCTCTCAGAGAAGCATACTTTTCCTCCATGCTGCATGTCCTCAGTCGGTCTGAGTATGACGAGCCTGCCGCATTCCATTCTGCATGCGAAAAGTTGTCTCTTGGCATCGTGGGAAAATATGACTCCACATTTGATGTTTCCTAGCACTGGTCTGGTTCAAGGCACTGACTCCATTGCCCAAACCTACCTTGATATATGTGATCGACCTGATCTGTTGCCCATGACCTCCACTGGTGATGGCAACTGTTTTTTCAATTCACTATCCTTACTCCTGACGAACAATGAGGTTTTTGCAACTGAGCTAAGGGTGAGAACAGCCCTCGAGCTCTGCCTCAATGCATCATATTATGAGAAGCTTCCTCAGGCGTTCATTATAACAGCCACGTGCGACAAGCCGGAAATCGAGGCCCGCCGGTGCAGACGCAACTGGCAATGGGCGGGAATGTGGCACATGTTTGCTGCAGCAACCGTCATAGGCCGGCCAATCCAGTCAGTGTACCCACCTGTGTATGGCATGGACAACTGGCTGCATAAATTGATGGATAGGGTGATCCAGCCCAGACCAACCATGGGAATGGTTAGTGATGGCAGGCTCGCCATAATGTGGTCCAGCATGTCTCCCCTTGATGTGAGCAGAAGTTACGGACCAGCAGGATGGAAGCCAGATCACTTTGTCCCCATGTCCATGCTTGCATCTACTGGAGGTATTGCTAACCCTCAGTATGCAACTGGTCAGCTGGATGGTGGACAGGGAGATGTGCATGTGGTCGTCGCTTGCGACTCGCCAAGTCGTCGTGGTTCTCCTGCCGCCTGGTCCCACGACGACTTTGACGACGTGGCCTGTGACATTGTCATGTCACCAGTTGATGACAATGGAGATGATGATGTCAACAACAGTACCAGTCGGTCTGAATCGGTAGAACATGTTGATGTTTTGGTTAATCGTCCCGGAAATCCCGATCAGGCCACTGCCCACTGCATGCCACGGGCGGAGGTGTGTGTGACGAGTAGCCCACAAAAAGTATCCAAAAAAGGGCAATGGAAATCTGTACAGAAATCGGATGAAGGTTTCTGTAATGTGAAAACTGTCATAAGTTCAGTTTGTCTAGGTGTACCTTCTGACGCAGAAAAGGTTGCGTCCATACCAAAGCGTGTCACGCACTCCTCCTTCATCGTGCAGTATTCGGTCCAAAATGAGCGTGATATCGCTTGTGATGAGCTTGGTTCCTGGCGGAATCATGGGGGTTACACGACATTCCACCACATCGACCCCTTGACGTATGTCATTACGTCGTGTCAGGCAAGTAAAGGCAAAAAAACCGGATACGTCGTCATGTCACGTCAGGCAAATGCACGTAGATCCCGGATCGTCCAGGAAGAAAACGTGGTTTGTGTTGTAAGAACCCGCTATCACCTGACTGCTGATGCCACTTTTAAGAAAACCGTGTATTTTGTGGGGAATGTGAAACATGATAAGAAATACGACATTTTTGTTGAATACAAGGGTACCCTCACAAGCGCCAGGGGTCAAGCTCATGGTAATTTGAAAACTAACAGACCATTTATCAAAAGTCCATGCAGTATGCTGAGTGCTTTGGGGGTGGAAGTAAAAAACAGCACTCCCATGCAAGTGTACCGCAAGCGTGTGTTAGAAACACCGGAGTTGCCACCAAGGGATCACAAGCAGGTTAAAAATATAAAATACAATCAAGCTACCAAAAACGGAAATGGCGGTTCCACTATCCGCTACAGTGACCCGTATATGGCATCACTCGAGAAAGTGATTGGTGAGAACCAACCCGACTTCGACGGTGAAAGGTTCGCCAGGGAAATTTCCTTCACAGACCGCCCGATCATTTTCTTGTATACCGACCAACAGGTCGTGGATCTGAATAGGTTTTGTTGTGACTCCAGCTGCTACTCGGTACTCAGTGTAGACACCACCTTCAATCTGGGTGATTTTTACCTGACCATGTCCTCTTTTGAAAATATCAGCGTGACAAGTAAGCGCACCGGGAAACATCCCACGCACCTGGGCCCCATGATGATACATGCCAAAAAGGACGAGAAGACGTACTTCGCGTTCGCCGCCAAATTGCGGCAGCTCGTGAAATCATCCAAGTCTCTGATCGCGTTTGGCACCGACGATGATGAGCGATTGTACAGACCAATCCAGGTGTGTTTCCCGGATGCAAAGCATCTCCTCTGTCGGGTCCATTTCCGGAGGAACCTCGTGCAAAAAATGCGAGAGATACCGCTATCAGCAGGTACAATAGATGTCATCACGCGGGACCTATTCGAGAAAGACGTTGGCCTTGTGAACATAAGGGATGAAGGAACATTCTGCGAAAAACTTATGACATGTGAGCGGAAATGGTGCATGCTTGAGGGGAAAGTGGTTAAGTTCACAGACTATCTGAAGCGGTACAAGATTCTTAAAATGGTGAAGTCTGTCATTGGCCAGTCTTTTACTACAAACAGAGCAGAAAGTATGAATAATGTTGTCAAGCAACTTGTTGATCACAAGCGGCTGAACGTAAATGATTTCATCGACAAAGCCAAGGACCTAGTGACGTTTGAAGCAGCAGAAGTGTTGCGAGCTCTAGACGAAAAGGGGGAATATGTTGTGCATTCAAACTTCAAGCACTGCACCGGCCCTGTGAAAGACGAAATTGGGATGTATCAACGGCGGCAGCTCCGCAAGTCGTTCAGCACGGCTGGACCAAAGTTAATGAAACAAAACCTGACTGCTTCGCTGAATATCCCTTCATCTGCTGGACGAAAGCCGTCTCAGAGACCATCGCTAAAACGAAAGCGACCCGTTCATATTAACAGTGAACCGTTCATTGTCGAGGCATGTACCCCTCAACACAAAAAATGCAAAACTTGTGGTAGCCAGTTCAATTTCAAATCCCTCAAGCCGCCACAGGATCTTGTGTTAACGCATCGGGAGTGCTGGGAGTACAGTAAAGTTGTTGATGGCAAAATAATAGTATTCAGTACAGAGAACAAAATGTCCAAAATGGCATACCATATATCTGTGGGATGCCTGATGACCCGCTTCCCATCTCTGCAGAGTGGGACAGCACGTGTAATAATACCACAAAATGTTAAGCCACTACTGCTCGATGCCCACAAATCCCTGCTTAGAAACACCCTCGATGTCAATATATAATTAAATAGGTGTCAGTCACACCTTGCATGGATGTGCCACAAAAGCCACCCAATGTTGGGAAGTTCGGAAAGTTTCTGAGTTGGCACCACCTAACATAGTTCCCTGTGCTACGTAATTTCGGTTCCATGTGTCGTGGTATTTTCTTGTCGCATTTGTGTAGTATCAGTATTAGTTCTTGCTGCCATTTGTATGTCCTATTTTTTCATTATAATTTTCTGAGCAACACAAATCCAGAATGCAAATTCCAACCCACATCAACTCACATACCCATATATTTATGCAGTTATAGTGTGCCTTGTATGGAGAAAGTATTCACTGCATCGGATCCAGTACCTGACTTCGTCTGTGATGCTGGTGAGGGTGCATGTACTTTCCTCATTCAATGGTATGTATACTAACCAATATATTTATGCAGTTATAGTGTGCCTTGTATGGAGAAAGTATTCACTGCATCGGATCCAGTACCTGACTTCGTCTGTGATGCTGGTGAGGGTGCATGTACTTTCCTCATTCAATGGTATGTATACTAACCAATATATTTATGCAGTTATAGTGTGCCTTGTATGGAGAAAGTATTCACTGCATCGGATCCAGTACCTGACTTCGTCTGTGATGCTGGTGAGGGTGCATGTACTTTCCTCATTCAATGGCATGTATACTAACCAATATATTTATGCAGTTATAGTGTGCCTTGTATGGAGAAAGTATTCACTGCATCGGATCCAGTACCTGACTTCGTCTGTGATGCTGGTGAGGGTGCATGTACTTTCCTCATGCAATGGTATGTATACTAACCAATATATTTATGCAGTTATAGTGTGCCTTGTATGGAGAAAGTATTCACTGCATCGGATCCAGTACCTGACTTCGTCTGTGATGCTGGTGAGGGTGCATGTACTTTCCTCATTCAATGGTATGTATACTAACCAATATATTTATGCAGTTATAGTGTGCCTTGTATGGAGAAAGTATTCACTGCATCGGATCCAGTACCTGACTTCGTCTGTGATGCTGGTGAGGGTGCATGTACTTTCCTCATGCAATGGTATGTATACTAACCAATATATTTATGCAGTTATAGTGTGCCTTGTATGGAGAAAGTATTCACTGCATCGGATCCAGTACCTGACTTCGTCTGTGATGCTGGTGAGGGTGCATGTACTTTCCTCATTCAATGGTATGTATACTAACCAATATATTTATGCAGTTATAGTGTGCCTTGTATGGAGAAAGTATTCACTGCATCGGATCCAGTACCTGAC
This sequence comes from Ashinkailepas kermadecensis, assembly GCA_034440615.1. Taxonomy (NCBI): domain Eukaryota; kingdom Metazoa; phylum Arthropoda; class Thecostraca; family Neolepadidae; genus Ashinkailepas; species Ashinkailepas kermadecensis. The sequence continues at coordinate 39,516 of JAOTOM010002571.1, read as the reverse complement.
TTCGTCTGTGATGCTGGTGAGGGTGCATGTACTTTCCTCATTCAATGGTATGTATACTAACCAATATATTTATGCAGTTATAGTGTGCCTTGTATGGAGAAAGTATTCACTGCATCGGATCCAGTACCGGACTTCGTCTGTGATGCTGGTGAGGGTGCATGTACTTTCCTCATTCAATGGTATGTATACTAACCAATATATTTATGCAGTTATAGTGTGCCTTGTATGGAGAAAGTATTCACTGCATCGGATCCAGTACCTGACTGTCGGTGATGCTGGTGAGGGTGCATGTACTTTCCTCATGCAATGGTATGTATGCACAGAAGGTATTCGTTAGCTCTGCCATCACTGGTGACTGACGTGTATGTGGTATGCTAGATGTAGCGATAGGGTGTGATTTCAGACTCCTGACGAAATTTATCATCTCATGCTTGTCAAACAAGTCGAATTGTGATCTCATGTACTCGTCAAGGTCAATAATGTGAACGCCTGTGGGTGACCAGCAATCCACATTGGTGCAAGAAATCACACCCTGGTGAATGAGTAGAATATGCATGTACAGACCAATGGTAGTAGTAGCATTGCACGCCGTTTGTTAAGTATTTGTTGTGGCGACTCCGGCAAATTCTGATTGGAACATGCCGATCCATTTCCGTACTCATGTACCGTATTGGTATCAAGTGGTTTGCATTCCACATTTCAAAATTATGGGGGTGGCTTGTGAGACACCTCTGCAGCAAAATCATAAACACTCATGCACTACCATGTCATATTCCTTGTTCATATTTAGTGCTCACTAACATCAGTAATGGAATTGCAGTCACCTAGAGGCCAGATGAAGAACTGCTGCACCGGCCAATGCTATTGCTGCAAGTGTCTCACAATGAGATTCCTCCGAGCGGAGCCCCGGGGGATACACATATGGTTCCATTATTGCAGTAACAAATGTCAATACCAGTCCATGCCCTGCAGGCCTCCCACCAGACGGGCTCGACCTGTTGTCCCGAGATTTGGTATGTCAGCTGTTACGTCTACTCATGGATGGAACAGGCTTGGTTCTTGGTATCTTGGTTTTACAGCTTTTGGGATGTATGCACTAAAAATCATAATGCATCACTGATTTTAGCTGGAATCATTTATGTAACATTTTATTAACATGTAACATTTGTATCGAGTCATGTTGTTTCAAACAGCTGTTTTCATATGCATCATAAACCACCAGGCGCATGTGTGGTTATCTGACTTCCATTCTTGCGCCAGACATTTTAGCCGAAATAAATATAGCCGTCTCTTACTGATATGACCAGTCCACTTATTGTACTGTCCAAACGTCTGGTAACAACTAAACCCTGCATCTATCCGTAATAGCCACCACTGGCATCTCTGTCATTGAAGCGTTTCCACTGTATCAATTTAAGCCATATGTGTATCTCGCTGAACTTATCCCAATCCTATCCAGGACATGGATCCGTCCATGACCATACTTTGCATTCAAGTCTCACCGAGTTCCCCGTGTGCGCACCAGCAACGACATATTCGTCGTCAAAAGGCGAGGGGCTGGTCGTGCGATCTGTCTGGATCAGACGGCAGTGCTTTGACGGCAGTGACGAGTGATTCAACCGTTTGACCTTGTCCTCAGGTTGTGACGCTAACTGGAGGCTGGCGCGTGACATGGATTCGTCGATTCACCATTCGCCAATCGCAACAGCAAAATCAGCTGGCATGGAGTCTCTTCCATGCTTCATGGCTATCTTGATCTGTGACATCACAAACTCGATCGCAGGTGCTGCTTTTACCGCCTGAAACCGTCGCTCGTTATCCGATGGAATCTAACATAATTAACACTGGCAGGCCTGGCGCTGCATGACTTCAGTAGTCGATGCGCCCCTGAGCCCCAATAACTAACTAACTGGCATGTCAATACAGCTGTAATTATTCCAGAGGTCAGCGTCTACCAATTCTGCAAAATAGAGAGACCTTGGGTTCTTTTTACGACGCATTCAACCGCTAGGTCATGTAGCGTCGCCAGCCTCTCACGCCGATTGGTCGCGGGTGGACTCGGTAAATGCCGTCGGTTGTGAGATTTGAACCCACAATCTTGCGATAAAGAGTCCGACGCTCTACGAACTGAGCTACCGCGGCCCCCACAAAACAGAGAGAGTATTCTGCAAAATTACATAGCATGTATGAGTATGTATGTCAGTTTTTCGATATCCCTGTGGGGAGCCTATTGACCATCAACAGGGAACCTATTTCATTGATCAAACAGCATTCGACTGAAAGCATGTTGTCACTTATCTGTCGTACATCTTGATTTGTCTTGGTGTATGTGTGCTGCGCTTGTTGCTGTTTAGCAAATGGCTGGAGGAGCATTCTGAAAATAAAATAAGTGATATACCGATCGTGTTTTAGAAGTAGCCTTTGAGGCGGAGGAACAGGGGCTGAGGACACTGGACAGACTCCGAACTGTGGGCTGGACCGACGCAGCCGATGCGCCCCTAAACTCCAAACTGTGGGCGGGGGCACTCTGTAGCCATACTGTGCGGTGTGACGCATATGAAGGCTGATGATAGCCGTTTCAGCACGCCCGTAGCCGTGCTTCGCATCGCCACTAACTTCGCACTTGCCTTTTCATGCTGTCGCTTAGAAAGCTCGATGGTAGGCCACTAAATATATTAGTAGACTTCACTGGCGAACTGCGCCACGCTTTCCCCGCCAAACAGGCAGCTTGTGGGGTATGACCAAGATGCCCCCTAGACCCACCAGTACAACTCGCTCCTAACCATTGCTCCGAGCTACTTCTAGTTTTTTTGCACGTCTGTCTCTACACCTTGAGTCCCTTGCGTCCATCGGATGGACATTAGCGCCGAATAATCTCCCATCGGGCAAGAAAGCAGCAAATCCAAGCATATCACCTTGAAGGTCAATGTTTGACCTCGGGTCAAGATAAACACTAACATTACGCCCTATGGTAAAATTACAGGGTACCGAATAACATCCTCCTGAATATATTTATCGGATAGATATTAGCGTCGAACAATCCCCGTCTTGTCAGCAAGCAGCACATCCGCCCATGTGATCCTCACGATCAACGTTGGACCTCAGGTCAGGATTGATGAAATTCCGAAAATTAAAGTGGTCCACTGGGGTACCGTATGTCGGCCAAACGAAGTAACTAAAACGTAAATGTAACTAAATGCAACTAAATGTAAACTCATCTATCGGGGACACTTGCGGGAACACTTGCGCTAGATGCACACCAACCACACTACCGTGTTGGAGTGTTCAAAATCGTAAAAGTACCTCAATGCATAGCTTACCTATACACCGTGGATATTACCCTCACCGATGAATCGTGAATCATTCCATTGAATCATTCCAATTAGTAAATTTTCCGGCAAGTTATGCGGTACCCCAGATTTGACCTCGTCGACCATTTGACCTCTAGGCGAAAGGGTTCGTCGTGGGAAAAAAATTATCGTGGTGCACGTACTGCTGGCTGCATGGCTGCGAAGGTTGTGCCAAATTGCAGACGAATCGGAGGATACCCCCGCAGTGGGGTCAGCCTCGTTGCTCGGCTGGCTAGAGAAATGGCGCTCTCTCGGGTTACCACAGCCTCGCTCATCCTTCCATCCATACGCTCCCATTCAAATGCCCATCTCATCTCAACATCCATGTCCTTCACCTGGCCCTGCAACACCAACTCTCCCTATCATGAGCAGGTAGGACAATTTCCCCGGTCCTGCCCACCAGCTTAGTTTTATCGGGGTAGCCGCGCCCCCTCGGCCCGCCCCCCGGGGTTGACGGAGTCCTGGAGGCTGAGGTCCCCCGTCGTACGGTGCTAGTTGTGGCGGGGGACCAACACGCCTCTTTGGTCCTGACATCCAGGAGGGGCGAGCGGGCACGTAGGGCCCCATACGGGTCAAGTGGCCGGTCGCCTCGGGCCGGGGACCTCGGATTCGTTCAAGTGTCTGCCGGCCCGGCCAGCTGGAGTCAAGGGGTTGGCGGCGCTGGATTCCGGCCAGGGTGGTGAGTCTCTCTCTCCCCGGCCGGGCGAAGGCGCCGCCTGCCCCGTATAACTCCTCGGGCGCCTGGCGTCCTCCCGTCCGCGGGGCCCGGGCGTCCCCCTGTTGGGCCCCTGTGTGGTGGGGCGTCCGAGGAGCGGAACACAAATGACACTACATGGCAACCTCAAACCTAAGCAATTCACCTGCCCCCTCTAGTAGGGGACAGACAAGCCGTCATATCAGAGATCAGGGCGTGACGCGTATAGGGACCGGCCCCGTAGCTTGTCTTCCCGCTCCTCGCATCCTCGTCATGAGATCACTGGAAGAAGAAAAGAGCCTCTCGCGGCTTACACCGTTTCAGAGGAAAGAAGCATGCGATAGGCTAGGAGTGGTACTGAGATGTGAAAAGCTTAGGGATGGTGGGATAGAAGTAGAGTTAAAAAATACTGATGATGCGAACAGGGCGATTGGTGCAACCAAACTAATTTGCAGTGTACAGCACGATTTTTTTCTTTTTTCCATCTTTAGCAGAGGCCGAGTGCCATCCGCTAGAGATATGCTACGTTAAGGAAAGGGTTATGTTAATCCGGCTTATATGGCATCCGGTGATATCAATTAAGAAAGCGAAGAAAGATGAGGTTCGCGGTTCCTGGGCCTCGCACTGGGCCGTGGGGTGTGCCTCGGCACAATGGCCGCACACTGGGTTGCGGGCACGGCAGACCCACTGTGGTGTCCATACCTCTGACAGAATCCACAGCGCTTAGGGGTGGGGTCCATGGACGGCATTCATACTCGTTGGATACGTTCGTGTGGAGGTGCGTGTGTATGTCCCTAGCCTCATGAGATGCTTCCGATGTTCCCGATTTGGACTCACTTCTCAACACTGTCGAAATCGTGAGATATATGGCAGATGTGGGTCAGTTGAGCACGCAGGAGGAAAGTGTGGCGCTGAACGTCCAGTGTTCAAACTGCGGCCCCGATCAAAAAACCCACACGGCCTACGACCGCTCATGTCCCATCATCTTGAAAGAGAAAGAGATAGTAGCTTTAAAGTGCTCGAACAAAATCACATTTCTGGAGGCCCGGGAGCTCTACGAAAGATCTCACCCAAATGTATCCTACGCAGCAGCGGCAAAACTTAACCATGCAATGACAAAACACACTCAAAGGGAACCTCTGATAGGCTCCCAACACACACAGTCCAACATCTCCGAGCTAATTGCCTAACTCACAACACTGCTTCGATCTTTTGGTGTGCCCCTTGATTCGCCCAAGGGACAAGGACAGCCTGCTCAACACGTCGCCGAAGCGGAGGAAGTACCTTCTGCCATGAGTGGACGCGGTGTTTTCTCACCAGATGCGTCGCCCCGACCACCGTCGAATGGGGGAGAGTGGACCCAGGTTCAGCGCTCTAGGCCTGTCCGGCCCTCTCCACCCAATCATAGCCCCTCTCCGTCTACCATCGTCCCCACCTTGAAATCCCCGTCTCCCACTTCCCGTCCTTCTTCCAACCCCCCCCTCACCTGCACGCACCGCAACTACCTCCAAATCTCCCTTCCTCACACCCTCCCTGCGTGAACGTGTCCCCTTCCTGTGAACCGACCCTCCCCCTCACGTCCAACCTCTGCTTCCGCACCTCCTTCACCTCCCTCACCAGCAGCTTCCGCTTCCACACCAGCCGATGCAGGTGCGGAACCTGCCTCTCCGTCCCGAAACAACCGACGAATTAAAATCTCCGACGTCAGCTTACACTATCAGGAGGTCGAAAGGCGCGCCCGGGAGGCGAAGAGGGCACGCTTGGCCCAGATGGAAAAGGCACGGATGAAAGACAAAAGTGTGGAATGTACCCCTTCCGCCAGGTCGTCCACGCCAACGCCTCGAAGGCGGGTGGAGGCACCGCTGAGAGAAACGGGTCTTCCGCACGAGATGGGTCCTGCCCCACCTCCGTCGCTGCTGAGCATCCCTCAGAAGCGTGGGCTGCCGCCTACAGGGTCCCCTCCAGGGGACAGCTCACCGCGGTCACGCCCAGGAACCACCTCACTCTGTCACACTACGAGCAATCTCGACCTTTCGACAACCTTTCGATTGTGAGACGAGCATCTTACCCCTAGATCACTCGTCCCCTGTTTCTTGTGTTGATAGTGCATCTATCAAGTGTTGAGATAGACGACATTCTATGCTTCGTTTGGCCCACATACGGCACCCCAGTGTACCACTTTTTTCCTTCTGAATTTCATCAAAATTGACCTGAGGTTAAACGTTGGACTTGAAGGTCACATGGTCGGATATACTGCTTGCTTGCACGGTGTGAGATTATTCGACGTTGATAGCCATCCGATAAGTGTATTCAGGAAGATGTTATTCGGTACCCCGCAATTTTCCCACAGTGCGTAATGTAGAAGTATTTGTTGGCCTGAGGTCAAATCGTGACTGAGTGACCAGGTGATTTGGTGTACGTCGTCCCAATCGTCACCGTCGTCGTCCTGGGATACGTCACAATTCACATATAGATCCCAAACCGAGCCAATGTAGATCACAAAGCCCCTCAGTTTTACTGAAGTGGGGTCGGATCCTCGCATGTCTGTTTGTTTATTTCGTGGCTCACGACGCACTTTATACACATTCACGGCGCCGCCCACACCGTTGGGCCGCGGGATTGGAAAATGTCCCGAGCGGTGCGAGTGTTGAACCCGGGACCTTTGGTACCCAGAGCTTAACACCTTAACCACTCGGCCATCCCCGACCTTCCCTCCCATGCCATTTTACCCATTCACTCAGCAGTCTTTGGGCGCTTCAACAGCTTAGCCCCACCAGACACCATTTTACAGGATGCCATACGTCTCGGATCACTGGCTCAAGCTGGAGAGGCTATTGTACTCTGTTGGCTCCTGAACCATGTCGGCATCGTGGGAAACTAGGTAGCGGATGCTGCAGCGAAATGAGCAGCCCTAACCCCATACCTACGCTCTATGCCGCTCCCCGCGATGGTTTATGACCGTTCTATCGCGATCTTTGTTTTTAGATAAATGTCAGTATATTTGGGACACGCTGCAGGGTCCCCGGGTCGATGGAAAGGGTCCCGGGCCGACAAGGGGGGCTCGAGTCAACGGAGAGTAGTGCCCTAAGATAGATGTTGAGGGCCTTTGGCTAGGCTATCGTTAAGGGCTTCTAGATCGACGGCGGGCGCCTCGGGCTGACAGCAAACAACAAAATTACGAGCGAGCAAATCATGCCTTGTAGAGTGGACCTCGTCCCACCGCAGGACGAGGCGGGACGAGGTCGTGCTCTGTCGCCTTCGGCTTGGGCATACTCACCCAACACACCACCATCTGCTCTGTGGTGAGGACAGGCCAAACTTCCCTCGATGTCACGTTCCGCTTTCAGTGCACCACGTTCTAATGTTCTGCTCCCTGCTCGCCGATGATCGAAGACGCCTTTTGGAGTTGGGCAGTTGCTGTTACTCCGCTACCTCCTGGGCGACCACTCGCACGTGGTAACTTCAGACAACTTATTCGCCTTCTCTCGGATGTCGACTTTAGAGCCATTTACAAACCTCACTTACATGCAACACCGGAAGCTCGGAATGCTCTGCCTGTATTCGGAAGGTAAGTGTACGACTGTTGGCACCAATCATCTCAAGCTGTCCATATAACGTTGTATTGGGCGCTGTATGACCAACGCAGTCGATGCGACCTAAACCCAAATAACCTCGCTCCTTAAAAGCAATATGATGCCGTCTTCACATTATGGGAGTGAATACCAGCATTGGGTAACCATTAGGAGGGACATCAAATTTGGTATTTGTGGCACCGGCAATGCCGAACGTATTCTAGCTTCCACCCCTGACTGTGTCTTTGTGCACGTGTGTACTCGTACATATATGTAGTACTCGTGCATAACCCTGCTGGGCGCAACGAAAACATTTCGTGCTGACAATTGCGGTATATTATTTAAGTGCAAAATAATTGCATTAATGCATGCCAAGTTTCCATATAAAAATATTTGTCGGCGGTGCATAGCACCATTTAACGTGCAATACACAGGGATGGTCTATAATGCCTACTTTTTTGCCCGATGGATGATCTCAGTAATTACGAAGCGAATGGGGATCAGAGATCGTCCATCGGGAAAAAAAAGTGTGCATTATAGGCCCTCCCCGATACATACCACACGGATAACATTACAATACATACAGGTGTGAAACAACGCACAAAACCACCGACACGAAAATGGATAAACACATTCCATTTCAACCAGACGCCAGCGCATTCCATGACTTTTAAGGTGAACTAAGTAACTGACACGACAAAGAAAGGGATAAGTTCAGCGAGATACACAGATGTCTCTTTTCTGAAAATAAACATGAGATGACTATCATAGGTAGTGTTTAAAACAAGATGAACAGCTTTGGATGAGGGGGGCATACATTTTGGGCAGACGCAAATGGGGCGGCACTGCTGAAAATCACGACAGTGCATAGCAGACAGTAAAGGCACTTATCTCCATGTGATGTCAATACCCCCGGGGCTTTAATTGAATACAAATTGTATTCGCGCACTGAAATGATCTTCAGTGTTCAATATCTTCAGTGTTTAGAGTTTAATATCGCAAAACAATATCTTAGTAATCCGGAAATGTGCTCCTGGCACACAAAAGGAACAAATACTCACGAGACATCTGGGCATCTCCCCGGGGGCTCCGCGAGGAGGAATCCCTCTGCGAGTGGTTATTGGCCACTCGCAGGCCGCCCCCATAAATGTAGCCTGTGGTACAACAAACCACGTTTAAACTAACACGGAGATAATTTAAATCTCCAACCGCATGTAAACGTGGGTGTTTTCGATTCGGCGCCATTTCCAAATCATGACTTAAAGCAAGCCAACACCCTCTAGCCTTACAGTAAGTCAATGTATGCACAGGACACTCTCATCAGCATCACATACCAAAAGGAAGGTACTGAATCCAATGCCATGTACATACTTACCTAGCATCAGCTCAACGCAGTAGCCTATTGCATACAACTGGACAATACAAATCCCGATCCAGTTCCTCTACTCACTCATCTAATCATCCCTGAAAAAGTTTTCATGCGAACCGGACTGGGATCTCCGAAATGTACAACTGTGTGATTCGCTCAAAAACCTTTTTGATGCCTTCATCGGCCAGATGAACGCCATCATGCGCGAAAAGCTCTGGATGCCTACTGAAGTGCGGACACATGTCATGAAAAACGACGCGCTTTCCTGTATTTTTAGCCACGGCATTAACCTGCTCTTGCATGTTGTCATTAACTATTCTTAAAAAATTTGTCATTATCCCCTAGAGAAGGGCGGGGGAGCACACCCAAGGCCAGGATACACAAGTTGCTGTTCAAGTTCAGGAGTTGGGAATTAACCCCTGGTGCTCGCATAGCTCCTGCACCACGGCCTCTGTCTGCACACCTGTCCTCGAAAAAAAAACTCCATTGCCTCCGATCCACACTACTGCAACTACCACCTGTCCCTGGTTCACTTCACAAACTTTTCTCATCTCCCTTACGACACGACTACGAGCGCTTCGGCAGGATTCTCCTGGGTATGACAAAACCTTCGTGAACGCGAACTGAAGGCTGCTGGCCACGATGGCTTTACGAGGAACAGTTTCGTCGAGAAGTCCTACAAGCTTTTCCACTCGTGACATCCTAAACATACTATCACCGACAAGAACAACTGGGACTTTTTTGGTGACACAAACTCTAGCCCTAGCAGAACGACTTTTCCTACTTTTCCCTTCGTTCGACTGGTCGCCTTCCATGTCAACCTGCGAAAGAGAGTCAAATCAGCATACACATATTGTGCCCAAATATTGGCTGTAGAAAGTGCGCGAGAGCACGACGCTTTTAAATATTGGGGAAATGTAGAATAATCAAGAAGTTTGGCAATCTCCTGTATGCTGAAGTTAGCCAGTGGCTGAATTCATGTTCATACAAGAAAACAGTATGTAGTCCATTCAAGAATGGGATCTCACTCAGCACATAAGTATGCAAGTAAAAACAATACAAATATTGTGGTTGTTATGCTCAATTAAGCATTGAAGTAATATTGAATCCTCACCAATTGCAGCTCAGTGGTGGTGGAACAAATCAAGATTGGTTCCAGGTCTGAAAAAGTTGCACTAGTCACCAACTGAACAATCATGTGCACCATCATACAGCACACATGCAATGAAGCACACTCATGAGCCCCATGTCAATACAATTGTCAGGGAGTCTCCCAATGTCATGTAAAATAGTGTCAGAAAAACAATATTACAGTGATACAAGACTACATCACAAATTAATGTGAACCGTATACAAACCCTACATCAAACACCAACCAGAGTTGGGATATCCAAATATGATTCACAGGGGAATCCATAAAAAGGGCCACCAGTCATAAGCCGGATTAACGTAATTCCTTCTTTAACGTAGCAATCTCTAGCAGATGGCACTTTGCCTCCGCTAAAGATTTAGGGAAAAAAACATCACTGGGAGAAGGTGCCATCATGTCTCAGTACCAGGGCAGATTAGGTAGATTGAACTGATGTGCACAATATGTTTGCTGTATATGAACAGGAACAGACAGACATCATGTTTGATTGATTTATTATTTGGGCTTAAGGGCGCGCCGACTACTCGGTCATTTGGCTCCCGTCTTTTAATGAATCATGAACACCACCTGTGAAATTGCATCCATTCGAATTTGGGAAGGTTGATACAAAATGTTTCAAGGTGCATTCAGCTCACCTTGCAATATATTTGGGAAAACCCAGAAGCATTCACAGTACAGGAAGATAACTTAACTCAACACAATTTGTCTGGGTTAGTTCAACCATTTAGGACATCCATATGAAATAAGACAAAACCTGACAAATGCATGGGTGTACATTGCATACAAGGTGCTAGTTCAGTATACTATGGTCCGGTCTATTGTGGTCATGGAGCCACAGCAAATCAGAAGTCAGGACAAAACATTGTGTGGAAATTATTATTAGGTGCACATAAAATTATCTGTCATCAACAAACCTTACAGCCAAAAGTTAAAATTAATTACATGAAAAATGTTCAGAGCAATGCAGGAATATGACGTTATCTGATGACAAGTCACTGGGCAAGAGATCAAACGTACTGCACATATTTGTGAGTGATACTTTTTTTATATTTCCAGAATATGTTATGTATCCTGATAGTATTACATGCTTTGAGTCAACTTCAGGTCAGGTCAATGTTCATTATCTGAAATATTCCAACAATGCACCTGTCAAAGGGCTTTGGAGGGATGAATATAGACTTTTACAAAGTGAAGTTGGCTAAGCAAGGTGTTTCACAACCTCGACCCCAACTATTCTTTTGTTTCGAGGGTCCCTAAAAGTCTTCATGACACAACACAACACAAAGGAGACAAGGAATGGCAAGAACTGTAGTGCTGGGCAATGCATATAAGAATATTCTGCATATAATTAAGCTGCATTTATGTGGAACTTTTCAAGCCCTTGTATAGAAATTACTGTAGTAACGTAAGGACCAAAGCATAGGTGGAGCTAGTATTGAAAGCACACCAATGTCGATAATGCCTGCCTGTGCCTGGTCAGTCTGGGACAATACACACCCAAGTAAGGACCTCCTCGTTAGGTGCCTGATTGCACCACAATTGCATCACATTTATATCTTTGCAACCATATTTTCAGTACCAATTTTGGTCAAAAACATGGTTGTCAATTCTGGTGCAATTTCAATGCACTTGATATTTATATCTTTAGGAATTATAAAAAAAAAAGATATTGAATTCAAGTTGCAATACTTATACCTGCCCATGCTGTCATTTCATGAAGAAAACAAAATAGCTGAAGTAACATTTTTTTCTCAGCAAACCAGAAATCATGTTTGCCAATGCAGATGAAAGCCATCCCACACTTCCACAAAATATTGGAACTGTGTACAAAACAAGTGTGTTGGTGGGGTAGTCTATATTGATTAATAATATGCTAGAATAAACAAATATCACCAAACATAATCTAACAGCAGCAGGTTCTTCCAGATGTTTATTTCATGTATTCAACATTATTCTTCATTTAATATTATCATAACCAAAGCATCTACAGCCATAATTGTTCACCATTGGGTGCTAAATGACCAAACCTGGTTGATGCACCCTAAAACTCAAATAACCAAATAACCAACCAACTGTTCACAATATTTCTTTTTGGGGGTTGGGAATAACATATGTATACATTGTTATTTTTTTCAAGTTTGGTTGGTATTAAAATTTTAGCACACCCACAGATATCCATTGTGAAAGTTCTGCAATGAATGCATGCAGGTCTCAAATAGTCTACCAAGAGTTGTCATGAGGAATTATTGTGTGCATTTACCCATTTGTAATTGTATTTGTATGTATAACCACGGATAATAGTAAACGGATAGGAAACTCCCCGGAATCGGCGACCAAGGACGGGCTATTGCCACCTAGCGGTTGGAGGCCGAAGCTAATCCTGGATAGGATATTGTTTGATTACAGCAGCACATTCCCGCGTTGGAGAGTAAAGCGTAGTTTAGTTTCGGCCAATTTCCGCTTTTTGGAGAAGCTAGGGAACCGTGATTCGGCTGCATGGAACTCTGTGACGGTAAGGAATTAATTAAAAGCATATCTGCCTTCATTTCTTTGTTTCAGGGAACATTTAAACGCATGGCGTGGAGTACTACGTTTCTGGCGCGTTGTGTGTGTTTTTGGGAGCAACTTATGTGTTTTGGATCAAGTGAAGCATGCAATTCTCCATTGCGTTGCCCAGTTATTTACTCTGAATCACGAGAAAATCTGAATCAGTGGTATTTAGTCTGTTTGAGCTTTTGCTTGGCTTGAAGCATTGGTCAAAGGGGGCGCCGTAAATGTACCAATTTTCACCTGCATATGCAGCTCTCGAACTAAGGGTTTTGGCTGGAGGATGTCCGATTTCAGGCTGAGGAGCAGTCCGAAGGAGGAATTGTCTGACGTAAAATTTTGCAATCTTTACCTAAGGTCCATGGCTGAATATTTTGAAAGGTTGTAAGTGAAAGGATTAGTGCATCACCAGGCCTGGTGCCAAGGTCAAAGACTTGGTGCCAGTGGTGACACAGGCCACCAGTGACCACCAGTATAGGGCAGTTGTAGTGCAGGTAGGAGTAAATAACATAGGTTCTGCTAGGAGTGAGGAGCTGCTGCAGGACTACAGGGCCCTTCTGGCCACCCTGAAGCATAGCAATTGTCTGATTCGGTTCTCATCGGGTTGCCGTCGCTACATATTTCAGAAGAATAAAATATAGAACTTCTGAGTTTATTTATGGAGATGGGTCAATAGCTTGTTTTTTTTTAATTTAAATCATTCCCAATAATATCGCATTATGGGTGCCCAAAATGGAACATTTGCAAACCAGTACTCGCATGGCGTCGTTATTCCGATGGGTCGCGGCACCTAATCTAGCTGCCTCACCCACTAGCAGCCCGCCGCCGACGACCATAACCCTCGCACGGCCGATGCTCCGCGCAAACTTCGTCCGGCCGGGGAGGGGGAGGGGGTTGTTACCTACCCTCCGGCCGGGAAGGTGGGTAGGTTACCTACTCCTCCCCATATACATAACGGCATTAGATAGATTGGGTGATTCTAAGAAGGAATTGGTTCAGTCCTTTTTTGATCCGAGGTCAACGTAGAGGTCATATCAGGTCAAACAAAAACAAATTAATAGCGCAGGCAGCACAAAGACTTCAAGAACTATAGTGCACAATTATTCTTGCACTGCACGGCCAAAACTGATTTGTAGATCAATTTAGTCCTTGACCTATAATGACCTGAGGTGACAGTTCAAAATTGGATAAACCGGAGGCAAAGAAAGCCAATTTATCATATTATCATACATGTTATTGGCACTACATAGGTCACTGACCTAGGATGACCTGCACCTGCAGTGATAAATTATTCGTGAACTAGGGTGGAAAATACCACTTTCTGAACACTGAATCGACATCCCTCCCAACGGATTATCGACATCGTGCTTCGTGATGAGTCGTTATGAAGTCTTCATATCTAATTTCTAGCAGTCTCTTGTTGACAAATAGCATGCTGATACTCACCATTGCGTATTGTGATGCACGAGTATCTGTTAGCACAATTCCAGGTAAGATGATTATCTATGATTATCAGTTGATATGGATATATATTTTATATCGTTGTCGCTAAAATAGTTACCCCTAAATTAGGTATCTCAAAACGAAGGGAATAGTTGCGCGTAGGAGTACGCTGTTGGATCATAATTTTGTTTCAAGAACTTATAAGTTATGTTAAGTGGCATCGTTTCCGTGGTCAATTTCGACATCCTACTGTACTCGTTTCGACATCTCACACCTAACGAAAAACCATTATTTTAACACTGTGCACCTGACATTCGCCACACCAAATATGTATCCAGCGCATGGTACTGACAATTTTATAGCTTTTGCGAGAAATTTGTCATGTGATTTCAAAGGTCAAAGTCAATTTTCAGGTCAAGTCGGTCGGAGACCTATGATGACCTTGCTAAAGTCATTATGATCAGATATGCTTCAAACTGTGCAATGGTTATTGAAAACGATATGCAATCTGTTGATCGATCGTGTATCTATATTGTCATAATATGTGAGATTTTCCGCAGTTTGGTCCGACATGCCGCCACTAAAGGGGTTGTAGGTCATTGACCTGACATGGGCTTGACCTGATAATTTTGGAGGATGTGTCAAATTGATGTAGCTTAAGGTACTGTAAATTTTAGGGCTCTAGAGCAAACCATTTTTTGGGTATGGTACGAAACGTCATGGGGGGGTGGTAGGTATTTACCCACCCACCCGGGCGTGCGAGGGTTAACATGGGAGACGTGGCAGCTGCAATGGGGTGATGCAGGGGCCCCTGACAGTTCCTCTAGGCTCCAATGGCTGTTCCGGGGCCCCTCGGCCCAATCAATGTTCATCATGTTCTCCTATGCCTGCTCAGGGTCCCCTCGTTTGTCAAAGAATATACCTCAGGGGGAAATGTGACTGCCAGGGCCAATCAGCCAATCGGTCTTTGGCCAATCAGCAGCCTTTTTTGTGGGTGGGGGGGGCATCGGAATGGAATTGGTCTGCCCCAGACGAGTCCCAGGCATATACGGTTGGAATGGGAGGGGGGCAGGTGCTCTCCCCGTTTTTTTTGCCGGTTCTCATGACACTCCGCTTCCCTCAGTTAGTCGGCACAGGTTAGTTGGTCACAAGCTTCATGGTTCTATACGGCGGCCGAAGGGATGGCGGCCATTGGAGTAAGCGTCCCCGGCTTGCGCCGAAGGCGCAGTTTTTTGCAAACGACGCGTGGTAGAAGGCAGATTCAGCTATATTTCCCCATCCCGTCAAGCTTTTTCGATAGGGTGTCCTTCGCATCACCTTCCCAGGATTATTTCGCCGATCGTCCGATAGATGTCGCTAGTATCGGTCGGTGGTCGCAAACATCAAAGTGCCGCCCGAGAGTTTCCGATCCGTTTACTATTATCCGTGGTATAACCTAACTGTATAATAAACAAATATGAAAAGATAACCTAAGCTAACCCAACCAAAATTAATATAATCTAAACTATTGTCATCCCATTGTACTTCTTGAAAAGATCAAGTCAAAGCTGCTAATTGTACTGATATGATATCTACCACATTGTTAATGTGAAGAAGTTTTGAAGTGACTGCAAGGAGTGTTGAATATCCCACAATCATGTCTGGGGTGGACCTGATGGGGATGGATAAATTTATGGCACAGAGAACAGCAGTGTGGCATGGATGCAGCAAAGGAATGTTCCCCATCATCAACAAAAAGTGAGCATGAGCAGCAAAAACAAGTGGTCACATCTTCCAAATAGCATTCACAAGCATAGTGTTCCAACAAAATCCCAAAACACCTGTGACCTCATTTGACCCGGAGGACATTGCCCTGGGGTCATGAAATGCATACTGCAGCAAGTTCACTACAGCCATAATTCCTCCAAATTGGGTGCTTCTAGTTTCAGATCTTAGGTGGCCAACCCCCCCCCCTACACACCTACCCAGTGAACATTATGTGAGAGGCATGTTGGCCATGGATCCTCTGCACTTTCTATAGTAGCATTGCTTGCACTCAAAATGCAATGGGGTGTGGTGGGCTGTTGGAACTGGGCTGTTGAAATAAACAACTTGAACTGGATATGGATGAAATGTTTCATGGGGTTGCAAACCCTCACTGTGAGGTAGGTGTATGGCCACTTTTGTGCAAAGATACCAAAAGTTTAATTCTGGCAGATATTGAGAGACAGTGATAAATTATTTGTCAAATATGGTGGAATATACCACTTTCTGGACTCTAAATTGACATCCCTTCCAACAGAGTATCGACATCCCGCTTTATGATGAGTGGTTATGAAGTCTTCATATCTAATTTCCAACAGCATCTTATTGACAGGTATCATGCTGATACTCACCATTGCAGATTGTGATGCACACACACACATCTTTTAGCACAATTCCAGGTACAAGGATTCAGGGGAAAATAATACTTGGGCCGGGCACGAATTCTTACATGTGGGCTTTGAGGCCATCATGGATTTTCCGCTGTGCACCATACTGGAAAACTTACGCAACCTAAGAAAACCCTGGAATTTTACGCGATTTCGTAAATATCAAGTAAATATCTATCGTACTCTATCTATCTACTCGTACATCTCTTTTGCTATTTATTCCTTGACATTGCAGTTACATCGATTTGTCTAGCTGAAATATAAAATTCACACCCAGAAGTCCAGGGGAAACTTGGAAGACTTCATCTGGTTCTTCCTGAAGGTCCTGATCGCGGCTCCGACGTCACGGTCCAACAGCCTCATGCCGCTTCTCTCCGTCACCAACCTCCCCTGGCCGTCTCTCTTGTGGATGAACTCCTTCTGTCTGATGTTGTAGACTTGCTCACACAGACCCTCGAGCATGTGCTGGAACATACAGGGTGATTCTTTTATCTGGCCACCCATGAATTTGGCTATGTGTCAGTTTACTCTTGGACTTTGTCATTTTTTCGATTGTCGAGATCGAATAAATCAATGTTATTTCAAATTCTATGGAATTAAACAGGTGTCGAGATCGAATAAATCAATGTTATTTCAAATTATATGGAATTAAACAGGTTGTCTAGCTCACCTGGGGGCCTAGATTGTACTCTAAGCACATCTCCTTGCTGAAGTTATGGGGGTTGAGGTAGCGGCCCTTCCGCACGTGGTTGGACATGATGGAGCCGACAGTCTCGGCTATGGCCTCGCTGGAGCTCCTGACCTGCAGGTTCTCGAACAGCTCGGAGAATTGGTGTTGCACTCCTTGGAATTATCTGGCTTCACGAACTTTCTGTACCAGGCGGAGTAGTTGTCATTTTCGGGGACACCTTGGAGATCTCTAGTTAGTTAGTTAGTTTTTTGGGTTTTTGGGCGCATCAACTGTGGAGATCTCTAGTGAACTGCTTGTAGCTGAGGAGACCAGGAAGAATCTCCACTGGGTCGAACTTGTCCTTCTGGTACTGCGGCAGTTCATCGATCAACTTGGTTAACGTTGTCATCATCTCAGTGTTGGAGTCATCATCATCTTCGAGGTTGTCATCAGATGGTTCGTGACCCAGAACCTCAGAAGCAGCTTCTTCAAGCTTTGACTGCCTCTGTCTCCTTTTCCAGTCCTTTGAAATCGTTTCTGCCAGCTTCGAGAGCTCCTTTTCCACAGACTTGATCTCGACATCATCTATCTCCTTCATGTAAGCTTCACCGGCCAGGGCTTTGACCTGTTCATCATCCTCAAAGAGACTTGACACTTTCTCGTATTCTTCCAGCAAAACCCGCCTCTCTCAGTTCCTGACCTTTCCTTGTCACATTCTTCTCCAGAAGCTTCGGCTCGAACCTCGAACTCGGCAGCAGAGTCTCCACAATTGTCCTGGGTTCCTCCATCACACTGAACTTCATCTTGTCGCTGCTCCAGATCCACTCCTTGGACAGACTCTCCACTTTCTCTTGCGCCTTCTTGATCGAGGACCAGACCTATGTAGGGAAGAACGTCATGTGTTGGGCGTCCAAGGAGACTTCTGCATATACCTCAAGGAGCTGCAGCAGGCCGAGGATGAAGAGGAGGTTCTTGGAGCTCCTCAAATCCTCCATCTTCTTCTTGTACTCCTTAGCTTTGTCGTTCTTCCCCTCCAGAGCAGCTTCCTGATATTCCTCTGCAAATATGGCGATCATGGTGGGAAGGTTCTGCATCGCCCAGCGAAGCCCCCTGACTAGGCTCCGCAAGAACCTTGTCGTCTGCTGCTTTTTAGGAGTGAGGACTAGGTTACCCAGCTCCCTGGCCCTGTTCATGAAGACAGTGGAGGCCTTGCCGAGGTTGAAGTCCCCCATGGCGTCGAAGTAGAGCTTGATCATGTTCTCAATCTTGGGTTGACTCTTGATGGACTTGTTCCAGATCAACTGCAGTTGGTGAGCTACATCCCACGTCCCTGTGATGTCCCCCTCCTCCAGTCCCAGCTCCGCCGCCACGAACTTGGTCAGGTTTAAGGAGCCGCCGCCCGCCACCCTCTCCTCCTTGTTGGCGTAAACGCCGTCGTAGCTGAAATGCCGCAGTAAGTCAGCGAGTCTCGACTTGGAGATGCCAAGTGTCTCCGTCAGCCCCTCCACCACGGCCCTCGCCGACCTCTCCGAGTCGTAGTCGTCCTCGCCAATGGTCATCAACTTGTTCAGCATGCAGTAGATGACGCCGTCATAGAAGTAGTAGGTAAGGAGGCAGGTGTACGAAACTCGCTGAATAGTCACTTTATCCAGGGTCACGGCGATGTCCTTGATATTCCCGGGGCCCTCCACGCTGAACCACCTCTTCTCCCTGCCCCCCACCACCTCATAGACGATGTCCCTGATCTGGAAGAAGGCGGCCCTGCTGTTGTTCTTGGTGGCCACGCAGCGGTTCTTTCCTTCACCATCCAGATGGAAGAGGTTGTTGTCTGCCAGGAAGTCCACCGACGACTGGCCGTGCTTCAAAGCTTTAACCACGTTCCTGATTACAGTCAGACCAGCCTCTTTGTTTTCTTTCTCAAAATCAAGCTTCTTTTCCTTCTCGGACTCTTCCTTCAAGCAACACCAGATGTGAAGATCGCTTGTAGAATGACTCTTCATGGCTGACTTCATCCTCCAAAATTTCCTGTGTTCTCCAGATTTTCTTTCCTTCTCCACCATCCCGAAATTCGCCTTCCTGAACTTGAACAGTTTATGCGGGACATCAGCTGATCGGCTGAACTTCAGGCATGGCCGGCACTGGAACACCGTGTCTCCTTCAATCCAGGATTCTGGAATCCTCTCCGTCTCGACCTCCTTTTTAGACTCCTCCTTGAATTTTTGATACGTTTTCTCTGCGGTTTTCTCGGCGATTTTATCCACCAATGTGTCAACGTTGGCGAGAGTTTCCCGTGTGGTTTGCTCCTCTGTTTTGACGTTTTCTTCTTCGGTGTCACTTTCCTCGCCATCACTCCTCGACTCTGAAGATTCTCCACCTCCACCCCCCGTCACCTTAACTTTCTTCGCAGACCTCTCCCCCGTCGATTCATCCTCTTCAGAATTGTCCAGCGGCCTCTTTTCCATGACTTCTTCCTCCTCAGTGATTACTTCGTCCTCAACTGTGGTCTCTTCCTTCTCTGCCGTGTTTTCATTCTCATCAGTCTTTGCAGTGGGTTCTTTATCCTTGATTTTCGCCCACTCGGGAATGTCTTTCTTGGCTGGCTTGTGGGTGAAGACTTGGGTAGATTGGTTTCAGAGTGGCCGTTTCTGAACATGTAGACGGTGTGGCTGTCCATCGTCTTGGCCTTTTCCTCTGCTGCATTAGACGTCATCATCTTCAGTTCACTTAGGTGCTGGAAGTTGGTCTTGTTCCTGTAGTGTCTGGGGAGGTCGCACCCCCTCATCTCGGCCTTGCAGCCCTCTGCCACACAGACCCGCTTCACCAAGCTCGGAGCCGTGACATCAGGTTTTCCGGGAGGCATCCTGGCCGCTCTGAAATGGAACAATTATCTACAAATATACAGAAGCATAGGTTAATCACGATAAATATGTCTTTAGTTTGTACTAAGATGTTGTAGATACTTGCATGGAAAGAAATTTTAAACCCAGAATCTTTCTATCTGAAACGACTGGCAGACGGTCGCCCGACACAGCATGTGATCAAACAGCTGACACCGGCACTCTGGTGAAAGCTGCCGCGCTGTGCTGCCGCGCTGTGCCTTGAGCGGCACCCGCGGGTGAAGACGATCCCGCCACTCTGCCCTGCCTGCCAGCTTACGCTTCTGTATATCCTGGGGCGGAAACTTACGCATTTACCTCAAACTTCTCAAATTTTACCATGTGGTTTCACGGCGCAAATCAAGTTTAATTTCCCCCTGCAAGGATTGCCTATGATGTGGTCTGATAAACAATATCATTTGATATCGTTTTTTAACATTGGCATTTTGTATTGCTATTACTAAAATAGCTACCTCTAAATTAGGTATCTCAAAACAAAGGAAAAGATGCACATATGAGTATGTGGTTCGATCGGAATTATGTTGAAAGAACTTATAATTTCTGTTAAATGATGGTTTCCAGGACGAAATTCGACATCCTGCTGTACTCGTTTTGACATATCACACCTAACAAAAACCATTATTTTAACACTGGTGAGAGGTCTCACTGCAGGGCAGTGTGAAGCTATCCTGTAACCATCTCAGTGGCTCCAGTTCATCAGAATCCCTTTCAATTGTTTCTGGGACAGGGGTGGATACAAGGGATGCTGGGGGCATATGTCCCCAGTGTCCCATCAGGTTTTTGGCAAGAAGTGCACAATGAAAGAAATCCAACAATCAGTGTGCCTGAATGCCCCTAAAAATTTCCAGATACAAAGTTCCATGATGACAATTCCAGATGGTCCAATTGGGCATTTAATGCATGAGAAGGCTTAATTGAGCATTTCTCGGTATAATTGGAGATCAAGGTAAATTTGTATTCTTTGGAATTTGTATTTAGAATACAGGGTATTTTAACGTAAAAATGACGATGCAACCACTCATTTACTCCACAAATGATTACTTTTCAGTTGGCAAAGAAATACACGACCAGAATCTTCACTCTACAAATATAGCACATCGTGTATAATTATCTGTACCTGGTATGTCACAGACGTGATAAAGAAGAACTTCAACACTTCATGCACTCGATTTAATACTCTTTGACATTGAAAACCTTATGTTTGTGCCTTCATTTATTCACGAGAATTCATACTCCCAAACTTACATGTCCGCAACGCGACCAAGGTGGAAGTTCCTTGAGTTGCTGTAACCGTTAAGGGCAATGCTGTCAATGTCCAACACATCCTCAAGAAGGTTTAGTATGTACATGTACTAAGAGGAGAGGTTTGTCTAGTACGAATATTTACTAAACTTCTGGAAGTTTAGTAGGTATTGTTACTAAAGTTGACTATGGAGATATATACAATGTCGCATATATTTGATGACGTCATGGCCAAAAAAAAATTGCTTTGGGCGATTCTGGTTTTCCAGTTAGGTTAGGTTATATTATATTATGCTATGATACATTTTATATATTATGCCACATTATCTTAGTCTAGGTTAGGTTAGGTTAGGTTATTTTCTTTATTAAATGATTTATTTATTTAGTAGTCGGTGACTTGGTAGACAAACCACACGCAGCAATGTTCACCACTCGTATCGGTGTAAGGTTAGCCTCGTGGTGAATCAGTTGTGCTGCAGTATCTTAGATAATTATTAAGCTTCCGTTTGAGGACAAACACGCAAGTTCATAATTTTCCCGACAACACAGTGCCGTTCCCAGCAGGGTTATTTGCTTAAATTATTGTTGCTCGAATTCCACTGCCACAAGATTCAAGTTCCTTCTCGAAGCATCGGGGCTATTAATCTCAGGCTTGTTCCAATGACGTTGTCAATTGCATCGACTGCCGTTGGCTTAAAAGTAATCATTTGCGATGAAAATGAGTGATCACATCGTATTCTTCACGTCAGAACATATTATTACCCCAAAAAAAACAAAATTTACCTTCATCTCCAAATTTACCCATTTCTCCTCCTTACTTCCATGGGCCAATATTATTACATCAAGCAACTCATATGATAGTGTAAATTAATATAAAGTGCAAGGGGACGAGTGCTAATTGTTGACATGCTGTGGCCGAATACACAATGTAGAGCATGCTGACTGACAGGGTGGGAATTAAGGCACTTCTTAAGAGATTTTATCTATGAAAACATTTTTGCACTCTGGGTTCATACTGGATAGGATGGGATTCACATGTACTCCGACACAAATGTGGGAACAAAGATATCAATAGAAACGAACACAGAATGACACCCAAAGAACTGGTTGTTCCACTTATGGTCACCACTCAAACTAACCACTTTTTTGCAGCAGTCAGCAGCCGGACCACATCCTCAAACACTCCATCAATCTCAACCACCTATTGCCGAACCTAGATTTCCTCAAACCTCAACCTCAATTGCACCGAAAGTACATAGGATACATATATATATATATATATATATATATATATATATATATATATATATATATATATATATATATATATATATATATATATATATATATATATATATATATATACATACATAGCGAAGCAAAATTGTATCTACATATATAAATATATATATATATATATATACATACATATATGCGATTTACTTCCACCAAAAGTACTTATTAAGACGACATCTAAAATAATCGCGATTTCCTGCCTTTTAACTTAATCCGACTCACACACATCATGTGGCCAGCCATAATCTAAGAACGTAAAGTCCAGGAAACATAACATCCAAACACCGAAGGTCCAAAGTAAATAAAGTCCAAAAACCGGAGGAAATCAAAGCCCAAAGGCCAAAGCCGGAACATCCAAGATCCAAATATCAAGAAAAGTTCAACAATAGTTGGCGTACTCTCGACAAGGCGGAATAATTGCCGCCTTTATTGAAGGCATGCTCAAGGCAGTGACGGAAGCTTTCCTCTGTTTCAACAGATGGCAGGACCTTCCAATAGATACAGTGGAAGGTGGTGAAACAACGAGGTGAACGTGTTTGAACTATTGCGGTTATCGGAGATGGGGTGGCTGGCGATTTCATACCTGTGAGGGAGGTTCAATATTACCTGGAAGCAAAGTCCAAAATGCGAGTGAGGAAGGTAAGATCGTAAGCGATCATCGAGTCGGGACTTGAACCGGACCAAGGTGTTGATACGCGTTTGGAAATTAATGATTGTTTATGATTATGAATATGGAGAGACTTATCGCATTATATCTCCAATCAATCAGGTATAGGTGATTAAGGACTACGCAGTCATTCCTGTTTGTGATGTCTAAAATCGTGAATGGATTAGCTGATGTTAACTTAATGATGTTCTTCTGTTTAGGGCATCACAGGGAAATTTGCCTTACATTTTTTTCTCTTCAGAGTGCCATGTTTATGAAGGTGACTAATATGATGAGATTATTTTCTGTGCAAATGCTTACTTTTCAGCTTGTGAGCAAAATAGTGCCAAAAAGAGGCTTTGAGTTAGGTAACATAGCAGGAATAGAAATGTGTAAAAATAGAATAAAAGACATAAAGACATAAAAGATCAGTGCAACTATGAGCCACAAGGGCCCTTCTTGGTTGCACTCTGTACACTGAACCAGTTGTCCATCAAATGTGTTGATCAACTCTCCCTGGAATACAGAAAAACAAGCCCCCTATTCTTATAATGATTGTCTATGCTGTTCTTAAAGATGTTCAGTGTGTTGCTACTGACAATGGTTTCTGGCAGCTGGTTCCAGTGTTCTACTACCATGTTGGTGAAGAAGGACTGTCTTAACCTTGTCCTGCTGTGATTAACTTTAATTTTGAATTGATGACCTCTAATTGCATCATTTCTGTTAAATTCAAACAGTTCCCTGAGATAACCCTGTTCCTGACCATGAACAAATTTAAAGACCTCGATGAGATCTCCTCTCAGCCTTCTATATCTAAGTGAAAACATATTCAATTTCTTCAATCTTTCCTCATATGCCAGGTTGCCCATACCATTCACCATTTTTGTTGCCCTCTTCTGTACTCTCTCTAAAAGCCAACAATTTTTTTTTCATAACTAGGGGACCAAGCTTGGACACAATATTCCAGATGTGGCCTGACATATGCACAATAAAGCTTCCTGATGACTTCCTCACTTTTGTATGATACATTCCTATTTCTTGCCCCAAGCATTCAGAAATGCAGCATAACATAACCTAACCTAGCCTAGCCTACCTTTGGAAAAATACTCCCAAAAATAAAATTAGACAAGTGTCAAGGAATTTATTTTCTAAAAATCATCAAAATTTAAAAAGAAACCTAACCAATACTCTGTATGGAGGAATGTCAATTCAGTGTTCAAAAAGTGGTATATTCCACCATATTTCAAAATAATCTATAGCTGTGCAATTCTCAGATCAGGGGTGGCTGGTTATTCCATGCAGGTGAGGTAAACATGCATTTGCTGTGCTGCCTACTGGTGGAAATGTATGTTATAATAAAATATTATTCATGTAGCAGTCTGTAATGACATACTTTGTTGTGCTAGTTGCACAGTGGACCACATATGTATTTCATTGCTTATTTGGGTTTAGGGGCGCATTGACTGTATTCGTCATACAGTGCCCATCCATGTATGTATTTATAAACTAGTAATGATGGCTGTGGCTACATTCCATGCATATTGTGCATAATCACTGAGGTTATGCACCATGTATATGGTGTGTAACCCCACAGGTTATGCATCATGTTCATAAAACTGGGTCATACCATTCCATTCCAAACAATGGTAGCTGATTTGGCTGGATCCTGGGCCACTGCCAGCTATTGAGTGATTTTGTCAGCTATTTGAGTTCAGGGGTGCCATCAGTGGGTGCATCATAGGATGCTTTGCCTTGATAAGACAAAAAGAGGAGGTGCTTGTTCAGGTGATCCAACATCAGCAGGCTGTAGGTAATCCAACATAACAAATATGCTAACTGCTTTGGAGTGGCAGTTGTCAGATGATCAATATATTTGAAGGAATTTTTTAGTCTTTCATTTTTTATGGATATAGACTGGCCTAATAAAGCTGTGACTAATTTCTAGGTTGACCTCAATCTCAGTTGGTATTACTTCTGATATTTACGTTTGAACTGGAATCCCATGTTAACAATAAAATTGTGTTGCTGTGGATATATTCTACATTATGGTAGACATGCATGAACAGTTCTGCTTATTATCCAGTATAATGTGATTTTACCCATCTGCTTCCCAGAGTTTGCTGGCAAAATACATGGCAAAGGACTGCCAGAATAGCTTGCTACCCTGCTATAATATCCTTTGTTTGCCTTTATGTTCAAATTATTCCATGTGAAGCTTCATGGTGCTATTTTGGCACATTTTGTGTCAAATAATATGATTCTGTCTGTCTGAGTCTGACATGCTTATTGAAGACATTTTGTGGCTATATTTGGATGTTGTAAGATCCTCATTTTGCTCAGCATAGTAGGGGGTGGGGAAAGACCCAAGCTGACATTGAGAGTGCCAGGGTGCCTCAGAAGGATACAAATTGACACCAATACTTTTACTGTCTTGAGGGTTTCATCTTGAAGCCTCATCTGCCATCTTGGGGAATCATTCATCCTCATAGCAACTTGCTATATCTGTCCTGATGGACTTCTTCCATGCAGACATCCATCTTGGGGTTCCTTTCCCTTTTCAGTATCTTGTTTTGTTCATAAGGACATCCTCTTACTTCTTGGTGCCTCTTTCTCTGGTTCTAGGGCCTCACTTGCCATCCTGGGATCCCCATGTCCTGTTTTTGGTAGCTTCCTATCCAGTATTGGGGCTTCATCTTACATTAGATATCCCATTTGTAGAGCCCCTTCCCCATTTTGAGGCATTGTTTTTGTTGTTTTTGTTTTTGTCTCTTTCATCTTTGGAATCCTCTCTCAAGGGAATAGTGGTCTAGGGGTAAGATGCTCGTCTCACAATCGAAAGATTGTGGGTTCGAGTCTCACCTGTCGCTACTCTTCGCCCGCGACCAATCGGCGTGAGAGATTGGCGACGCTATATGACTCAACGGTCGACGTGTCGTAAAACTAATAACCAACCAACCAATCCTCTCAGGTCTAGGGGTAAGCTTCTTTTCTGGTCCTAGAACTCCAGCATCATCTTGTTGGCCTCAGTCTCCATCTGGGAGAGCCTCACAGTGGTTGGTCCAACAGACTGGCTTTGAGTTTGTTTGGGGATTTACAAATATTCATGTTCACCAATGAAAAACTCATCGGTTTTGGACAGCTTGCTGCCTGTATCAACTTATGCAATATCAAATATCAAATATATTGTACTTGATACTGTTCATAAGCGAACTTGAAATAACTTGTGTTCGTTTAAGATGAAGGACCACGGAAGTCGTTCAGTACGGGGCTGCCACCCACAGGTCAGACATATTAACCGAGGGTCGAAACCACACTGTCGGGTTAGTCTATTCTTATAATCAAATCAAATAGTCTTATAATCAAATTCCAATAGATTTTCCGAAAATTGTGAATGAAGGTCGGTTTACTTAACATAGTTGTCAGATTGGGAGGAGGAATGGCCTGATTGCAAGCGTGTCACTACTGGGGAGCCAGATGACCTGGTCCCCTGGAAGCCCACGGTAACCCAATAACCCTCCATCCCCTCCAAATTGGAAAGCTTTCCTAAACTTTTATCATTTCGTCAATGTGCACGGTCAAGTTTCGTGCCCTCTCCGGCAAAAAAATATGGTGACACCCCTGTCCCTCTCTCCATCGATTCGCCTCCTGGCTTCATTTTCGTTCCATCATTCTTACATTGACAGCTTCTCGGCATTATATTTGGCAACGAGTTCATTGCCTTCACACCTCCCGACTGCTTGCGCTCCTGCCGACTACTGCACGTCATTTGTTTTGCTTCACTGTGCACATAGACATAATAAAATGAAAACTTCCGGCAAGCTGATCAATCTTTCATTTGCTTGCATGGACTCGATGAAGTATAATTTGAATGTAGTGTGTTCCACATGGGAAATTTGAAACTGTGCTTTTCCACCCTTGTGACTGCTGGCTTTACATTGATGTGTGTAGCAGCCCCGTACTGAACGACTTCCGTGGTCCTTCATCTTATACGAACGCAAGTTACTTCAAGTTTGCTTATGAACAGTGTCAAAGTACAATATATTTGATGACTACATTCTCTTACCTTTTGTCAAAATTTGCAACAACTCGGGTAAAGCCCGGTTGCATCGTTATGCAAAGGCGCAGCAGGGGGGGGGGGGTATAATCACAGGTCCAGATCCCTGAAGATTATCACGGGAGGGGATGGTTCACAATACATGAAGCCATGAGAGGGTTCAAATGGATCGGGAATATTGCACACCATAGGGTCCCATTTCAAAGTTTGAAATTGTTGTGGGCAAAGCCAGCATTGGCAGGAGGATACAAGTGCCATATACAAGTGCCAGATACAAGTGTATCATGATCGGGGACGAGTGGTCTAGGGGCAAGATGCTCGTCTCACAATCGAAAGGTTGTGTGTTCGAGTGGTCTAGGGGTAAGATGCTCGTCTCGCAATCGAAAGATTGTGGGTTCGAATCTCACCTGTCGCTACTCTTCGCCCGCGACCAATCGGCGTGAGAGATTGGCGACGCTATATGACTCAACGGTCGACGTGTCGTAAAACCAATAACCAACCAACCAAAAATGCAAGTGGATTATTTCCGTGCAGGTCTCAAGCATCATGCAGCAATCTCACAAGGACGCGTGGCTGCGTCCATGGACTGGGATGGGCTCCGGCTGATGGGATGGAGCGAATTAGTTAATATATAGCTAGCGATATCTGTTAATGCACTCAAAATACTACTGCTAACATTTCATATGCTACGAGGGTGGCTGCTCCCTCAGTGCCACCCTAGTCCAGTACATCGTCTTCACATACCCCCGTGACCCTATCCCTATGAAGTAAGTACCGCGAGAGGGAAGTTTGTCACATTCCGCATTCCCCAGCCTGAGCTTGTGGTCCCGAGCTGACAAATACGACACTGCTCCGAAGGAAAAAGACGAATATATATATATATATATATATATATATATATATATATATATATATATATATATATATATATATATATATATATATATATATATATTACATCAGATCGTCTACCAATATTGACGAAATCATCACCTAAGTCCCAGTATCGACCATATTTAAATTGGCATTGTAACAAGTACATGTGATGCGAGAATAACAGAGTAATAATGTTCGTCGCTTCCCTGGACACCCTCTCTATACATCTACCCTATACATCTCTATACACACATATATACATGATACGTCAATGCTCTCCAAGTGTTCGCGTGTGCGGATGAACGAGTGAATGATGGGGTGAGTGATTGTGCCGATGGGTGATTACGGAGTGAATAAGTCGGCGAGTGCAGGTGGTGTCTGTACAGTATCGTGTTGTATAGGGAACTGGTTTTATCAGGGTCCATGAAGCATTTTGTTTTAGGGAGACCTTTTGTTCGTGATTTCAATGGATTCTGCAATTTTTCGTTCTGCCATGTCTTCAAATCCGCAAGATTGTGCTGCTGAGCGTTGTTTGAGTCATGGTGTGTTCGGGATGATTTGTGGCGAAATGCTCTCCAAAAGGGGTGTTTTTTGTTTTGTTCTTTGCATCTCTGATGTGTTCCATGTATCTGTCCCTAACCATGCGTGCTGTTTCCCCAATATAAGTTATCAGTGCTGTCCCTTAGGTGCAAAGCTCGCACTTAATTTTGTACACCACATTTTTGGTGTAACATCTATCTTTCAGACAGGCCAAACAGCATTGGCACGCTCTATTGTCTGCAGGGCATGGTGGAGGGTCGAGGGCAGATTTAGTCAGTGTCTCCGAAAGTGTCTTTCCGCTTCTCCAGGCTACGCGCATTGAGTGTGGACCTAGCGATGGCTGTGGCTACCTTTTTTGTCAGAGAATCATCAATAAATGCTAAACTGATGTATGTGGTGTCTACGGATCCATGTGAGCTGGATGCGTTTGTATCGTGGGTGTGTTGACTTGTCGCGCGACGTCTGCATTTAGCATTGCGTGTCAATACTCGAAATTTTGTTATTCTATATCATGCTATGAGGATAGCCATTGGATAAGAAAAGACCTTCGATTTTTTCGGATACCTTTTTTAGGGAGGGGGGGGCCTTATCAGAACCTAGACGCATTGCTCTCAGCAATTGAGCATACATAACGGAACTTTTAGTTTGGATAGGGTGAGTCGATTTGTATGGGAGGGCAATAGGAGCTGCCATCGGTCTAATGAAAAGTTATGTTGTATAGGTCAGGTCACTGTTGACCGTTATAATTGTGTCGAGGAAGGAAATTTGGCCGTTGATAGACTGATCGCTTCTCTCTATGGTAAATTTTAGCCTAGGATGGAAGCGGTTCATGTCTGCTGATGCGGAACTGTTCGCGAAGTTCAGTAAGATAATGTCCTGCGTCTCTTAGATGGGCTGATACAAAGATGAGAAGCTGGGAAACGATTTTATCTAGGAACCAAGTCTGTTCATCCAAAGGGTCGCCACATGTCGAAACTATAGGTCTGAGGGCACGTCAGGTTTGTGGGTTTTAGGGAGGCCATAGAGTTCTGCTGTGCGAGAGGAATTTGTTTTGATAGCTTTGACAGTTTTACATGGGATCTTTGCTGCATTGTTTCGGTAATCATTTTCTTGGTAGTCGCTTCCAAACGTTTAGTCGGGCTCGTCCCTATGTGTTCATATTGTGAGGTGATTTTCGAAGCCTTTTCTATATAGGATTCCCGTGTCATGAGAACTAAACCTTTTCATTTATCCGAGCGTTTTACGATGACGTTGGGATCTTTGCGCAACTGTTTGAGAGCCGTTAGGTCGTCCTGTGGGTGGTTTGACTGACATTGGGTACGATGGTTTTGAAAATGCTGATGACTTTCCGTTCTAATGATCTAAGTGCCCACTAATAAATAGCAATACTAGTTTGTGGTGCCATCCTTGTAGTAGTATCACTGAATCTTGGCGCTAAATGTGGTACTGTGTGATGGGCTGTCTGTGTAGTGTCAGTGTGGGACTGTTGGTGGTGGGTGCTTTGTGTGGCAGATGTATCGGTCATTGTTGGTTGTGAGTGCTGTTGTTGACCACGCTTATTGTTCATTTCCTTCTTCGAACGTAGTGCAAAGGCTGCCCTTTCCAAACCTATTTCTACCTGCCTTATGACATGTCGATTAATGCTACGAGTGAGAGCGAAATTGGGCTCTTTGCTAAAAAAATAAGACAACATTTGGGATAGCTTGGCCTGTGAGATCAAGCAACTTAGTTTTATCATTTGACTTATCAACTATGAGTGTGTCTGGCGGTGTAGAGGTTAGCGTGTCACGTTGTTGCTCTGGAGCAAGTGGTGCAGTGCGCTGGGTGGGATAATAACCAGAGCCGCTGTTCATGCATCCTATGCACAGCGAAGAAACATCACACATTTAAAATGTGTGATCTGCCTGTATGCCTGTCTGTGTCTGTGTGATGCGATTCACGTAACTCAGATACCTTGCCCTCGAGCGCTCATGCCGCTCTATATGTTCAGCAGGGCGAGCTTCAACCCGACGAGCCGTAGGAGACTGTCAGTAGATTTCCTGACTGACCTGTCGACCACCGCAGGAGGCAACAAACATCTTTTTGTGTGTTGCGATGACTTCACCCGGTGGGGTGAGGTTTTTCCCTCTGTTCGACATGAAAACGACCATTGTTGTTGCCACTTTGTTGACTCGCGGGTTCTTCGTCCGATACGGTTGTCCCTGCAACTTCCACTCGGATTGTGCGGACGATTTTGTAGGCCAGATTGTCCCCGAGGTCTACCGTATTATGAATGTAAAAAGACTAACGCGACTTGTCATCACCCACATGGAAACAGCAAGTGGAAGCGAATAATGCTCACCATCATTGACTTATTCGTGAAATGTCTTTCAGAGAACCATGTCGAGTGGGATCAGCACCTGCCGTTGTTGAAGATGGGCTATCGCTCACAGGTGACCCGGTCTCTTGGCTAGTGCGTACGCTCTGATGTTTGTGTGCGAGCCTCGCTTACCTGTATATTCATAAATCAACGCCCCATTTGCGTTCAAATCTGTTTCTGTGACTCAGTACGTAGACGATGTGTATGGCTGTCTTCGTGACATGCATCAGTATGCCATTCAGATGTATGGCAGGAGTCACACTCGCGACAAGGGGGCGTATTGGCGAAAGTTCAATCCGCGAATTCATCCGAAAATTCAATGAGTTCAGTCAGGGTGGTCCTGTGTTTTGTACAAGTATGTTTTTCGGCCATCTGAGTTTATCCAGCCAGAGCGTCATCTTGATTAGCAGTGATGGCATGGTGCGAGTTCGGTCTATAGTTAGCCTGGTTTTGGTAGCTGTAGTAATATGCTCGTTCTGACCTTGTATTGCCCTTCGCACGGTGTGCTCGTTAGGTCAGCACGCGTGTCAAAGTGTTCAGAGCACGAATTAAAGTCGCTGTTACTAAATCAAACTACGTGGCACGGCGACCAGTGGCCCATGGTCGAATACCTTTGACAAATTATATGGTTGGGCGTTTCTGAGCGGAAGGTGTGATTGCGCATTTGTGTTGCGAAGTCTTCACAATTCTCACTATGCTGATGCCCACAGACATCGATCTCCAGACGGGATCGAACGAGAGCCAATCCAGCAAAATAAGGAAGTGTGTTGGATGTGATCGTGCGGACGGCGGCCATGCTGGTTGTGATGCCGGTCGCGTGACCGACGGTTGGTTGCATTCCCCGGCAGTTGGCCGGTGCGCCTCTGTTCCAGATGGCGCCAGCAGCTCGGTGGTTAAGCTGAGCGTCTGGCATGCCAGAGGTAGGAGTTCGATTCCTCGCGGTGAGCGCCCTTCCTGCCAGGGTGAGAGGCAGGTGACGCCATATGGCCCCAGCTGCTGATTGTGTTGTAAAGCCACAACCAACCAACCAATCGACCTCTGTTGCGTGGCATTCTTGACCTTGACGTCGGTTAGTTTTTTGGACTTATTGTTTATTGGGGTTTAGGGGCGCATCGACTGCAGTGGTCATGCAGCGCCCAGTTTTTTGGGCTTAGAGGCACATCGACTGCTTCGGTCATACAGCGCCCATTGACCTTGACGTCGCGCGTGTCTGTTCTGTCCGTGCCCACGCTGGTTTGTAATAAACGACAGTAGCATGAAGTTCAGAAAGCTTTTATTTCGTGAACGTCTACAACTTTACAAGTACAGCTCCCGGGGCCGCTCTTCAAATGTTCCCCGGCAAAATTGGCACCTCGCATGTCCGCGGCCTGCGATAAACACCGTCGTAATGCAATCCACGCATCCTGCCCCGTGGAAGCAGGGCAAAATCACTCCTCTTCGGATGGTTCTCGACCATGCCCTAAGGCACACCGCACATCTCTGAAAAAAACATTCGATCAACAGGCGCAAAACCAAAGTGCCCATCTAAACCAATGTTATGAGCACAACGCCTTGCTGACGCCGGCATAACGAGTGAAGCATGCTAGCGTGGGACCGTGAAGTAAAGCCTGTACATCGTCAACGAACGCTTTGCAATTGATCTATCATCAACAGAACATTGTTATCATCTCATTGCTGGTGGTCGAACTACATATAATCGCGTGTGTGCGTGGCTTCATTCTGGTATAAATTACTCTTGACAAATCTAAATGAACTTCAAGAGCTTATTGCCATATTTATATGTTGTTGAAGGCATATGTTGAATACCTACCCCGAAAGTAACAGGTATAGGTTGAAGCAGGAGCGGATGCAAGTGGCACGCTGGGGCATGTGCCCCTCACCCCTATGGGGAGGTGCCCCCCCCCCCCCTGGTCGGGAAAAGATGCCGCTCTTGGAAAGCTCGAGTGCATCCCCTTCCATTTTTTGTTTTATGCCAAAGGTGCCCTGAAACGACAAGGCACCCCTTTGAAGTGCAGAGGCGCCCCCCCCTCACCCCTCGAATTTTTCAACCAGGGGCTTCCCTTCGAGAGGAAAAGGAGGCCCTCCAGGAATGCCCACGTTCCCACTCCCCTCGCATTTTCAGCCAGAAGCGCTCCCCTCCCATGACAATTCCTGTATTCCCCCTTGATTGAAGATACAAGTTGCGCTTTCCATGTCGGCTTTCTCCAGACGAAGATTGTCGCACAACACCATCCGAGGGATGCTGCCTTCCGGAGGCCGAGGTAGGCTGGGCAACGTTCAGTGGTGTCCAACATGACTTCCGGATGTCAATGGTTTAACTTCTCAGTCAAATTATACGTCGGCATTTCGAGAAGTTTTCAGTTGGTATACCGTCCAATGGCAATCATACAGTACATGTGGCCAGATAACTACAACCAAATAATGTCCAGCATTCTTTCGGCTGTAATATTGCCCAAAGTATGCTTAAACTGGATAATTATATATGTAATACTGGTCAGATCAAGCGAATTTCGTCCCTCGCTTGCAGTCTATGCGGTCGTATTGCGTCTTTGTGTTAGTACATGCGTGACCAGTTTTGCGAATCGTAAAAATATTACTGCATCCTCATTCCACAACAGTCTCGACCATATTTCTAATTGCCCCTCTCCCTCTCAGCTCTCGCACTATATCGCGATTTCTTGCCCCGTCCTTCCTTATCTATCAATATCTATATTTGTCCGTCAATCTTCCTCTCCTGTCCTGCTCAGTCTGTCTGTCTCATCTGTCTCTCTTCTTTCTTTATCTCTCTCTCTCTCTCTCTCTCTCTCTCTCTCTCTCTCTCTCTCTCTCTCTCTCTCTCTCTCTCTCTCTCTCTCTCTCTCTCTCTCTCTCTCTCTCTCTCTCTCTCTCTCTCTCTCTCTCTCTCTCTCTCTCTCTCTCTCTCTCTCTCTCTCTCTCTCTCTCTCTCTCTCTCTCTCTCTCTCTCTCTCTCTCTCTCTCTCTCTCTCTCTCTCTCTCTATCTCTATCTCTCTCTCTCTATCTCTATCTCTATATCTATCTCTATCTCTATCTCTATCTCTATCTCTATCTCTATCTCTATCTCTATCTCTATCTCTATCTCTATCTCTATCTCTCTATCTCTATCTCTATCTCTATCTCTATCTCTATCTCTATCTCTATCTCTATCTCTATCTCTCTCTCTCTCTATCTCTATCTCTCTCTCTCTCTCTCTCTCTCTCTCTCTCTCTCTCTCTCTCTCTCTCTCTCTCTCTCTCTCTCTCTATCTCTATCTCTATCTCTCTCTCTCTCTCTCTCTCTATCTCTATCTCTATCTCTATCTCTCATCTCTATCTCTATCTCTCTCTCACTCTCTCTCTCTACTCTACTCTATCTCTATCACTCTCACTCTCTCTCTCTCAC
>JAOTOM010002570.1:0-108557 GCA_034440615.1 Ashinkailepas kermadecensis | reverse complement strand
AAGGTCGGTACGATCAAGCGCAGAGTCGAGGCGACCAATCGGCCTTTGTCCCAAGCGCGAGGTACTGAGCGAGAGCGTGACGACGCTCCTCCATCCGGCGGTGCAGAGAATGGGTGAGATAGTGTGATGGCTAGAAGGAACTAGCATGGGAATGTGCGCGTTTTAAAACTTGGTGTTTGTTGTTCGCCCCAGGAGGGGAACGCCGGGGGGCTCGGACAATGCAACTTTATTCGGTCCAAGCGACTGGAGTTCTG
Source organism: Ashinkailepas kermadecensis (assembly GCA_034440615.1). Lineage (NCBI taxonomy): Eukaryota > Metazoa > Arthropoda > Thecostraca > Neolepadidae > Ashinkailepas > Ashinkailepas kermadecensis. Next base: position 108,303 of record JAOTOM010002570.1, on the reverse strand, counting down.
GGCGGGAGCTCGGCGATTGTTGGCCCCATGGGGAGTCAGAAGACGACAGGCCTCGTTTCTGGGGCCCAACTGGTGAGGAAGGTAGGGAAGGCCCATCTCATAGGCAGCCCTGAGCTTTACCGCCAGTCCCCTCAACCGCTTCGCGGCGATGGGGTAGCCGACCTTGGGGGAAGGGTGGGGCCCGATCAGGGACCTTGGCGCCCTAAGCTCGAGCCCTCCCTTTTAAGCAAAACCGCGCCTGCTTCACCTCACGGGCGCGCAGGCACGTAGTGGAGGTTGATATCGGGGATTTTGATTATTCGATGCTTCGGGATGGCGATATAGGTGGAAGCTGAGGATGGGAATGAGGTCTGATTCACTGGAAGGTTCAGGCAGGAAGGAGTTGGAGAGGATATATTTGAAGTGGTAATGGGGCGTGTGGAAGACGAGGGTAGATTTTGGAGGGGGGGAAGTAGGAGGTGGGGATTTCGTGGTAGATGATGAGGTAGGTGTGGATGGGCTGGAATTTGGTGGAAAGGACCGAGGAGGTCTCTTTAGACAGTTGGGCGAGAGTCCACTTACCACACTCCGATGTCGATCGCAAGGCCTTCGGACGAACGGTGCGTCCATTCGCAGGTGCGACCTCGGTCGCGTCGGCGTCATTTTGGGTTAGGCACCCTCGCCCCGCTGGCGACTTGAGAGGCACTTCAAAGACTTGGAGAAGGGCTGACAGCTTTGCGATCAACCAAGAAGACCTGCCAATTGTGTGTTCTGTGGAATCGACGTGGTATTTCCAACTGTGGACGCGTACGATATTTTGGGGATGAGTTTGTTCGTAGATATCTCTTCCTCCCGAAACGTTACTTTTGCGTGCTCTTAATTGATATGATTTATTTCTCTTTCGTGTAAATTGGGCAAATGTGGGTCATGGGAAGTTTGAAGGTTTCCGCCACAGTTCGCACAGTAATGCATCTCAGAAGTACACGTCTCACTTGAATGTTCATCCGACGCCCACTTGTCACACATAAGGTGATTTCAGCAGTACTAGTTGGTGTGTCCATATCGTTGACTTTTAGAGCATCTAATGGGGTTTGGAATAAAATATCGAACCTCTATACGGAAGTAGCCTACACGGATTTCAGTAGGAAGATCTGTATTGTTGAAAGTTAATATTATGTTGTTTGTTGGAATCATTTCTGAGCCTTTCTCACTTTCATTTTCCTTGCCACCGGTGCCCCAAACTCCGACAGGTCATCCACAATTTCCTCCTCTGGCACATCTCTCAGATAAAAAAGTTGATGAGTCCTCGCGATGAGTTATTGGTTTCATAGGCTTCTACATTAATTGGGATAATTAAATCTACCTTTCTACCACCCTTCCTTACACTGTAAACACTCTCAGACGTCAAGAACGCTCTCTCCGTCTCCTCAGCTAACGCAAACTCCACCTCCAATGCTCCATCCTTGAACTTTTCGCATCGAATAATTTCTCCGAACCGGTCGCATCCATTTCATCTCTGAAAGGGAGACAAAGAAGAGAGAGTCTGTGTTCTTCCGCGAAAAATAAGGACCCGGGGATAGAGGAAAACATAACTTTGGTGGTTCCTGAGTAGGTGGTCTGGCTCTGACGAGAGGGACCAGGGAGTGTTTTTTTTTTTGGTGCTGTTGGTGCCATTTGTTGTTTTTAGTTTCGGCTCCTCGGGCGCCAAACCGCCTAGGGACGCCTGAGTCCCGTGAACGGGAGGACGCCAGGCGCCCGAGAAGCTATACGGGACGGGCAACGCCTTCGCACGGACGGGAGAGAGAGAGACTCACCACCCCGACCGTACTAACAGCGCCGCCCACCCCTTGACCCCAGCCGGTCGGACCGGCAGACACTGGAAAGGACTCAGGCCCCCAGTCCGAGGCGACTTGTCATTTGGCCCGTATGGGGCCCTGCGGACTCGCCCGCCCTCCGGGATATCAGGACCAAAGAGGCGTGTTGATCCCCCGCCAAAACTAGCTCCTCAGCCTCCAGGGACTACGTCAACCCCGGGGAACGGGCCGAGTGGGCACGGCTACCCCGATCAAACTGAGCTGACGGGTTGGCCAGGGGAAGCTGGCCTATCTGCTCGTGATAGGAGAGTGCTTGCTGTTGCAGGGTTGGAAGGATGACAAAAGCAGGGAAGTTGACAGCGAATGGATAATGGGATGGGGAGGGAAAGTATGCACAGCTAGGGTCCGCGTGCTCGCCAAGCACGTCACCAGCCATTGGGCCTCCTAGGGAGTGGCAGAGGAAGGAGGGTATATTGGGACTGCCGAGGAGATGCAGAGGCAGAAGGTATATTGGGGCTTCCGAGGAATGGAGAGGCAGGAGGATATATTGGGGCTCCAGAGGAGTGGCAGAGGTAGGAGTGTATATTGGGGCTCCCGAGGAGTGACAGAGGCAGGATATGTTGGGGCTCCCGACGAGTAGCAGAGGCGGGATGATATATTGGGGCTCCATAGAGTGCCAGAGGTAGGAGGGTATATTGGGGCTCCAGAGGAGTGGCAGAGGTAGGATGGTATATTGGGGCTCCCGAGGAGTGGCAGAAGCAGGAGGGTATATTGGGGCCCTAGGTTCCAAGATATATTGGATATTGAAAGAGAGCTCTGGAAGTAGTGCGTGTCGATCCAGTGTGCTGGGTACATCGTCCTGTAACTCTTTTCGATATATTTTAGCATGCTGGCCACTAATCGCAACGAGTCTATATGCATGGTTGTCGTGCTATGATCAACACGATCGCCAGTTATATACCTTAAGACGACACGCAAATTTCAGCTGATGCATGTGGCCTTTGGGCACATCAGGTGTTGAAAACGTAAGATGCAACGCATAAACATTGCGTGACTGAAATTCTTTCGCAAAGCGGGATCAGCTCCATAATTAAACGAGAGACGGGAGCGTGTATGTGCGTGCCCCTCATAAGCGTTACGCCATGAGCGTCGTCAATGGCGTGGAAGCGCACGTGGATGCAAATTGTCCGGGCCCACCGTCCCGGGTCAAACCATAATGAGGGGTAGCGGCTAATTCTGGCCCGAAGGGCACCCCGGGCCGGGCGGGCTCTTCAGACCGGCAGAGTCAGGTATCGCTAAATTCACTGAAATTAGACAGAAAGCCGGCGAGTGCTGTGTTATTAGGCGTTCAGTAACATCTGGCCGGGCGGGCAGCCCGGGGCCGACTGGGGCGCCATCCAGCCAGTTGAGACAGCCATCGGAGGCACTGCGGTTATGCCGTGGGCTTCCGATCCCAGCTTACAGCAGTGCTCGCCACGATGGCTGTGTCCCTGGCGCTCGCCATGAGGACTGTCTCTGGTGCTCGCCCTGAGGACTGTGTCTCTGGTGCTCGCCATGAGGGCTGTGTCTCTGGTGCTCGCCATGAGGATGGTGTCTCTGGTGCTCGCCATGAGGACTGTGTCTCTGGTGCTCGCCCTGTGGGCTGTGTTCCTGGCACTCGCCACGAGGACTGTGTCCCTGGCACTCGCCATGAGGACTGTGTCTCTGGTGCTCGCCATGAGGGCTGTGTTCCTGGCGCTCACCATGAGGACTGTGTCCCTGGCGCTCGCCATGAGGACTGTGTCTCTGGCACTCGTCATGAAGGCTGTGTCTCTGGTGCTCGCCTTGAGGACTGTGTCTCTGGTGCTCGCCATGCGGACTGTGTTCCTGGCGCTCGATATGAGGACTGTGTCCCTGTGGCTCGCCACAAGGGCTGTGTCTCTGGTTGATTGGGTTAACACCGTGATCGTGTATGTACGGTATTAACACAACTTCCTCTCGGATAGAATTTGACTACGACTCGGCTATATTTTGCGTACATCTTGCAAGTCGCCAAAGTTTGTCTTACGAATCTCACCCATTGGGAATAACAAGTCAACTGTTGTGCGTGACGTACAAACTAGGCCGGCTTAATCTACTTTTTTAGAGCCATTTGCCCTTCCATGTTGCTGTGGACTTAAAACGGAGCGCTACAAAGTTGCTCTCTCCGTGCCAATATATACAAAAACGTCAAACTAGTTCAATGTTGCTATCCCGAAATTAACTTCATGAATCGTTGGTCACAATAAGCACTGCATGAAGCAATGGGTGTAATCTCTGGGGGAGGGGCAACCCCCACAGTTTGATCCAATCATAGCCATTGACCCTATGGTGTTAACTAGAAAAAATGGCCCAATAATCAGATCGTCCACCTCCCACAATTTTGGGCCCACCCTTCCGCCCATGCATGCACTGTATGGGTATGTTGACTGAATATCTATTTTCATTTCATATCCCTGCTCCATCCGAAGTTAAGCACCACATGGATGCGATCAATCGCCATGTTGATTATGTGTATTTCATAACGGCGGAACCATACCATGTGCTCGTGCCAGCCGCAACCACACCTTGCGCAACTCAAATGACTAGACACCCAGACATAAATATGGTCCGCATTTATGCCGGAAAGGATAGATGGAACGGATAGCCCGTCTGTCGCAAGCTGAGTGATTCCGCCGCACCAAGCTTCAGCTGGCATTTGTGCTGCTCGCTGCGCAAGGCTCCGTGCGTGGGTGTGGCTGTACCGGTTGGACCGACCGGCGACCGCGGCCCCTGTACATACCGTGCACGGCGCCATGGGCGTGACGGTACCAGTCGGTACCAGTCGGACCGACCGGCGACCGCGGCCCCTGTACGTGTATCGCAGACCACCAGAAGCGTGGCAATAAGGCGAAGAGCAACGTACCTCCTCGGGCGTGACTGCCTGCCCCGTGGCAGCCGCCACTGGGCCGCGGATTATAACCGGTAATGTAAGATAATGGCCGGCGCAGGCGCAAATTTAAGGACCTTTTTATGTCTCCGACGGTGTTTTCCAGGCGGCCTGGCGCTAATTGCAAGTTTGCTTTTAGCCGTAAATTAACGAAGCGGAGATTTATGGGCACTGTGGTAGGGGTGGCCCAATGAGGGCATCGGTAGGTGGCATGCTTATCTTACTCCGGGTGCACGTGGGAAAATGGGGCACCTTAGTTCATAACCAAAGCGATCAAAATGTAGACAAAACATTTAACATTGAGGCATACATATGCAATGTGCATATATTACATCCACATGCAGAGATGTGCAGACCAAATTACTAGCGTCAATGTAGTACGCTGACATAATGTAGTCAGCGTCAGCACAGAGCGATGTAGACAGACGCTCTCTACATATTGAAGTTAGTCAGTGCACGCTACAATGTTGACGAATGTCATATACTGACTTCGCACCTGACTGCCGCTGATCTGGATTATGTATAGTCTAACACGTATCGTCGGTATAAAGCATTCACGTTTTATCCACCGAAGTATGATACGCTTTACAATTTGTATCAGTTTCTAACTTCGCAGATAATTTACAACTTTGAAGTGGATGTCATTTATCGTTACTGGAAATTATCTGGCCGGAATATATGAGTTCATACCAGCTTAAGTACGAACATGCACCCATTGCAAAGTAAGCCGCGGCGGCATATATTAATTGCACTGGATCCTCTTTTTGTTGGCTAGCATCAAGGTAAACAACCCAAAACTGAACTAATCTAGCGCAAGAATATTACAAAAACTTCCTTTGTGGAAGCCGAATGTCTACTACCAAATGTCGCCTCTCGCATAAGATTGTTGAATGCCAGGCATTACCTTAGGACCAATATTTACCAAATATCTATATTGTACAGAGAAGTTCAAAAGGTCACACAGACAATCCAAAGTCGCGTTGCATGGTGAACTGCGTACTTGCGTATGCAGAAAGTCACACGGTTCACGACCTTCTGCCGCCAATGCAGTTGACAAAGTGTGTGCTTTAGAGCAGCGTCCTACGCCCTTGCGCTGCAAGCAGGCCAGTGGCGTCGGCGACGTTCAAACCGGCGACACGGCGGCCGTGTTCTGTGCAAATTCGCAATGGCAGCTAAAACAACACAAAATCACTTCCGAGACTCAGAACGGACTCACAAAATGTATTCTCAAGACAGAAACACAATGACTGCAGTTTGCTCAGCTCCCAGTTTGGTCTTTCATGACGTCACAGATCCCAACGATTTGCATCAGGCAAAGTCCAACGATTGTCACAAACGAACGAAGGCACGGTGTACGAATCGACGGCTCTCATGGTGGTGGGGAATGTTCGGTTCGTCATCTGACATGACGTAAAATCGTGCTGTCGAAGACTTGCCAATTACTTCAAGAAATAGGTATCAGATTAACTGTCAGGCTGTTGACAGCATTTAAATTCAACTACAATTGTTGCCATATATCCGTGCTCCATTACCAGAATATACGCTTCAAGGAACGATTGTAGGATCAGATAAGCTTAACCCATTAACGCCGATGGTAGGTATATCTACCATTTCTAGATGCCCTAGATGAGGGATTCCAAAGCGAGAATACAATAATAGTTACGTGCATATATACGGATAATATATCTGTCTGTCTGGCGAGCGTGCGATTTCAGCAGCACTGATATGAGAGAGAGAGAGAGAGAGAGAGAGAGAGAGAGAGAGAGAGAGAGAGAGAGAGAGAGAGAGAGAGAGAGAGAGAGAGAGAGAGAGAGACAGAGACAGAGACAGAGACAGAGACAGAGACAGAGACAGAGACAGAGACAGAGACAGAGACAGAGACAGAGACAGAGACAGAGACAGAGACAGAGACAGAGGCAGAGACAGAGACAGAGACAGAGACAGAGACAGAGACAGAGACAGAGACAGAGACAGAGACAGAGACAGAGACAGAGACAGAGACAGAGACAGAGACAGAGACAGAGACAGAGACAGAGACAGAGACAGAGACAGAGACAGAGACAGAGACAGAGACAGAGACAGAGACAGAGACAGAGACAGAGACAGAGAGACAGAGACAGAGACAGAGACAGAGACAGAGACAGAGACAGAGACAGAGACAGAGACAGAGACAGAGACAGAGACAGAGACAGAGACAGAGACAGAGACAGAGACAGAGACAGAGACAGGGACAGAGACAGAGACAGAGACAGAGACAGAGACAGAGACAGAGACAGAGACAGAGACAGAGACAGAGACAGAGACAGAGACAGAGACAGAGACAGAGACAGAGACAGAGACAGAGACAGAGACAGAGACAGAGACAGAGACAGAGACAGAGACAGAGACAGAGACAGAGACAGAGACAGAGACAGAGACAGAGAGAGAGAGAGAGAGAGAGAGAGAGAGAGAGAGAGAGAGAGAGAGATAATATAAAAAAAAAAAAAAAAAAAAATATATTTTTTATTTTTTTTAAATTTTTTTTTTTTTTATTTATATATATATATATATATATATTTTTTTTTTTTTGAGAAGAGAGAGAGAGAGAGAGAGAGAGAGAGAGAGAGAGAGAGAGAGAGAGAGAGAGAGAGAGAGAGAGAGAGAGAGAGAGAGAGAGAGAGAGAGAGAGAGAGAGAGAGAGAGAGAGGGAGAGAGGGAGAGAGGGAGAGAGAGAGAGAGAGAGAGAGAGAGAGAGAGAGAGAGAGAGATAGAGAGGAGACGCATTGCGAAAGGTGTCATGTTTCGGTTGAAGAAAATGTAAGCTATATATGAAACCAAATCCTTTCTTATTTGATTAAAGCTGGTTTCATGGAAGTATGTCGAATATATAAGTCCAACATTCAGTAAAATACACCTTTATTGATATTTTACCGCCGTGGTTTTGTGTGGTAGGCATCCCTACCACGTTATTCAGTGAGAGCCCACAGCTGTTAGTGGCGGGGGGGGGTGTGTTGTGTAATACGGGTTTAGCTAGGGGCAGATCGCGTTATTTACTTCTTACCGAGATTCTCCGGGATTGGACATAGCCGGCACGGAAACGTTTTTAGAATTGCAAGCAAATGCAGTTCGAGATCATGTCACGTCATTGAACTATGGTGCCACATTTAGTGCAGCATCCAGACGGCTTTCAGCAGAATGCAAAGCTTTGCTGCGCAGATATCTTCTTATAACCGACGTAATCACCTATTTTTGGCCACCATGAGGAATGTCTTGCAACTGCCGGGAGGCTTGGAGGGAGGGAGGTGTAGTTGGGACTTGAGGATGGTGGTGGGGTGCGGCCAGGTACCTTTTGTTGGCAGCGAGTCACAATTGGACACTACCGAAGGGTTAGGGGCACAGGCGGGCCATCCGGAGGGACGCCACCACTGTCTCAAGGGGTGCCAGCCCGGAGAAGAGTTAGTTTAGTTGGTTATTGGAGTTTTTGGGCGCATCAACTGCACTGGTTGTATAGTATATAGCTTGGAGAGAGGCCAGGACCTGGACAGTACATCCTGCCTGCCGGAGACTCCGTTCGTGAGTCTCCTGAACGTCAGTGTCACTCTGGTCACAGGTGCATCATCTCGTCACTGTCCGGTCCTGCCGGAGACTTCGTCCGTGAGTCTCCTGGACGTCACTGGTCCGGGGAGGCGCCGACAGCTGCGGGGAGATGCCGTCAATGTGGCCCGCCGGAAGGCATGCCCTGTCTGCTGTGCACTGTTCCAGTGCACCAGAAGTGCATGGAAGGCTACAATTCTCAGTAAACCTGACATGAAGCTGACCGAGACAGCTTGTCCAGCATGTTCATTGCGTTCAAGTCATATGCTGTTCTTCATCAGCCCTTTACTGTATTTGATGAATACAAGTTATTACTTCTAGACATCATTGTTTTGGGATTTCACTATGTCAGCTATGAGGTCGTTGATCTGATGTGAAGTGACCTGACCGGCAGTGACGTGCGCAAGGATATTTGAGCACACTGGGATATTTATGTCAACAGATAAAAGTTGCTAAATATTAGCGATTTTTGTGAACTGCAAGATGTAGTGGAAATGTGGGTTGAACCCCGTTTATGATATCCCAGCACCTTTTGATAACGGTAGGGCCGGGATGTTGGTATACTTAACAGTGCTGTACAGCAAGTTGCACTGGGCAGGTTCCTTAAAACGTAATGCACTGGTATAAGGTATAAGACATAAGGGACATGAGGGTAAACCCCAGAAGACATAAGGGGAAAACAAAATATCTTCGAGAGCCGAGTTTCGACTTTAATGGGTTAAAGCCTCTGAATACTGGCTTTCGGGCTAGGGAATTGCCACAATCAAATGTAAGGTGTGTGTTAATAGTAACCCAGCTCATACTTGTGTTGCACAACTATCTCATCGGTTTGTGCTATATATGATACTTCGCTGCTCTGGTCTTGTTCTTATTATTGTTGCAGAATACTTCAGTTCAATTGTATGTCATCCAAGGAAGTCAGAGTGCAGTGCGCGGCTTGTGATCAAGTACAAATGCTAGATAGATAGCGGTTGCAATACACTAATCTACCATATGAAGCTGATGCTATCTCCAAAATACCTATATAACATGATTTTCAGACAGCATTATCTTACAACTTTCTCTTGAATTTCAAGCAATTTCCCCAGGATTATCGCGGGAGCCCATGGCAGTGGCTGTCGTATATTCCTGGCAACTGCAACATCCGGCATCAACACCTTGCTGGCTGTTTCGGCTTTCGGCTTCTTCACCCGTAATCTGTCTACACACGTCTTTACAAACGCGTACGCAACAAGTCTGTGCAAGGCGCGCATATGCCAGATTCACCAGACAGCCGACATCTCAATATTGCACTACAGCAGTGAAACCGGCCGACATATCATTTACCTGCCAGCACCGGCTGGAAACCTAAATCAACCTGATTGTGTGTCGTGGCCAGTCTCATTTATCCCCGCGTATGTCGTTTATCTCGCGCCAGATCCAATACGGCGGCCCTGCCGCGCCCATAAGTCGGACGGTTTTACCGCGCGGCCCCCCAGCGACAGGGTTGCGCCGGCGCGCCAGGTCAATGTCGACACTGGCTAACACACCTGGCGTGCGTGCATCGCAGCGGGGCTCACGACTCAATCCACCGCAGGCGTGCGCTCACAAGGTGAGACGGCAGCGCAGGCGGCCCCGGCCGTCCACAGCGTGAGACGGCAGCGCAGGCGGCCCCAGCCGTCCACAGCGTGAGACGGCAGCGCAGGCGGCCCCAGCCGTCCACAGCGTGAGACGGCAGCGCAGGCGGCCCCAGCCGTCCACAGCGTGAGACGGCAGCGCAGGCGGCCCCAGCCGTCCACAGCGTGAGACGGCAGCGCAGGCGGCCCCAGCCGTCCACAGCGTGAGACGGCAGCGCAGGCGGCCCCAGCCGCTCACAAGGTGGTCCCGGCACGGCCTGAGCCGCGCGCCACAACTTGCCTGGGAAGGTCAGCCGATTTTTATCATTTGAAGAGTGTCGTGGATAAAGAATAATGAGCCGTCATTTGCAACTGTGGGGTTATAAAAATATGAGAATCAAACTCATTAATTTTGAATTGAAAGTTATAATGTTTGCTTATTCTTAAGAAAACTCAATAATATCAAAAATCACTATATATCTACCCTTCTTCCAGCCAAAATTGTATGGCAAGCAGGCGTTCGAGTGGAATAGATATCCACGAATAACGAATTCAACTTTGGTCTGACGAAGGGCATCTCGATTATATCGATCATTTTGATGTCATTGGAGGCTTTTTCTAAGAATGAGCAAAAGTTTTACCTTTCAATTCATTCATGTAATGATACTCGTCTCAGCCATCACATGAATGCATTAATTTTGTTGGAAATTCTAATCACAATTATTGGATATTGGGTTGGGTAATTTTACAAAAGCTATTCGGAACTAGGCGCACCAACGGAGGGATGGTTACGAAATGCCCGAGAAGATACCGAATGACACCTGTAATTGTGCACGGCATATGCGATGAATATTTTAATGGAAGCATGCATGCATGCGAAGGCTTCGGTAATTCCACCCCTTAGCCTAACAGAGATACTCACCTCTATTCAATATAAGACTTGACAGTCATTCAACCACTCATCGTCAACTAAGTACGATATATCTCCCACTGATTGGTTTAAAACCACAAGTCCCAGCAAGTTTCTCAAAAGGTGTGCACAAAATTGGGGCATAAATAAGACGATGACGTTTACTGGCTGCTAAGCGATGAACTTTGAAACGAGGGGAAATTAATCTGTAATCTAGTCTGACAGCACAACTAACGAGAGACGGCGAAGCTAGAGCGAGTCTAACAAAACAGTCACGAGAGACTGCGAAGCTAGAGCGTGTCTGACAGCGCAGTCACGAGAGACGGCGAAGCTAGAGCCTCGCGTTGATGCGCCCCTAAACCACAATAACTAACTAACGAGTCTGTTCTCATGTATCTACGACGAAAGCCCATCAGAGCTATCCGACCTGGTTCGACTGAGCTCGACCGCCACATTTTGAAGCAATACAACTTTCTTGTGAAGCATTTCTAGTCCGAATTCCTTCACCATAAACTTGACTTGATCTCTTAATTTTAACTACTAGCAGTTTTCTTCCACAATATTTGCATTCACGTACCGGCATTTTTTCTTCAAAGAAGCTTGTTTGTACGCATGTGTTCAGTTGATGGCTGTTTGCTGATCGGCTCATCATGAAAACCTCTCTCTGTCAACGTTGTCAACATGACTTCACTATGCGGGACGTGGTGTATCTATTTTCAATAGTTAGGACGTTTCCAAGTTACCCTGATTGGTGTTGCGGATAGACTGCGCTTGAAAAGTCTGCAAACTCGCATGACGTCGTCGCGTCCAGCCCCGTTCCTAATAGGACGATTCCTACTTGATACTGGAAACGAGTAAATGTTCGGTCAGAAGAAGCTGTGCATATCCGGGTGGTAGCGAGGTGGTCGTAAGCTGTCGATGTTCGAGCCTGGATCAGAGTCCCAGAGAATACGAACTGCATACCTCCGAGGTTCAGCTGGTAAATGGAAAGTTACACCATTGACGCATTGACAGAAGTTTGTTACTAAAATCTACCACAACATTTACAACACCCCTGGCCCGCACATGGCGTGCGTAAGCAATTGGTGCATGCAAGACATTTGTCCCTAACAATCTTAAGGGTAAGTGAGTACTGAAGATAGGCCAAGAAGACGTGAAGCTTAGCGTCCTGCACACCATCGCACGGACCAGGAAGCTGAGCCCCTCTCTGACCAGCAGCCAATACGAGTTAAGGGGCTAAAGCAAGAACATCCCGCGGATCTCGAGCCAGCGCCTCAGCAGACACAGCTTACGAGCTCGACGTCCAACCACATAGGGTCTTACATATAGCTGCATTAATTGAGATGTGATGAAGCTAGCATGAACTCCTGTCATGACTTAACTTAATCTGTCCAATTAAATGAATCCAAGGTACATTCACCCTCATCTACGGTGTTCAGCATAACAAAATAATGTTACAAAAGTATGGATGGTCATGCATTATGCAAGGAAAAATGCAGGTAACGACTCCTACGATGAAGGGGTATGGATGATATATATTTTCTTAATGCATTCAACGCAGTTATGCATTGTAAAATGTTCAATTTGCCTCATGTTATCAAGCCATCTGAAAATACGTTATCAATCCGAAACGCACTCCCGAATGTACTTTTCAAACTGGTCACATACCATTCAATGACAGCACATAATCATTATAGATAAGATTGCGGCCAAATAGTTACACTAATTGATTCAGGAGATGAAACAAGCGTCATACCCCAACCCGTCCACAACACACGAGAAGCCCGAGTAATGGTAACGTCACCCAACACGGTGATTAGTTCGCTGCGTTGTCGATCCGAATCTGTGTCTTCCTCAGTTCAAGAGGAGCTGCGCTCCCGCAGACAGGCCGCGCGGCTCGGGTGAACTACGTGAACAAGTTCAGCGGGCCCGTCCCTCTGCCACCTGTCAGTTCAGCACTTCAGGAGGAATTGTCCTACAGACAGGTCGGAGGCCCGGGTGAACTACGTGAACAAGTTCAGCGGACCAGTATCTTTGCCACCTGGCAGTCCAAGCCACTATCAACTACCATTACCACTATCGCGCTGGCAGCCATCAGACTTGACGTCACAATGGAATCTGCACGCTGGCAGATGTATACAAATTACAGAGCATGCCGCTGGCTTCCTACGTAATATACAGCTACGTCCGGTGAGTGCATCAGCACATATGCCAGCTGCTGACTCAGCTTCGTTCCCATGGCGACAGATTGGCATCAGTCGTGCTTTGATGTGTAATTGCGTGCACCATTCTGTCTTCGGCTGGACCTTCACCAGCTGGCATCACGGTTCAATTCGGCCTGACAGAAGGCGCGAACCGCCGCACTTCGCATTCCGACCCATGATTATGTGGTATGTTTTCAACAGAAGTGTTCGTCATGATGAAAAGGGTTCATACATTGCATGAATCATTTTACAGGATACATGGTTTGGTTATGCTACATTGCAATTCGTGCTAGCCAACATGACACTGGTCAGTTAGGGTGAAGCTGTTAGGGTGAAGTCACTTGTTCGCAGAACGTTTTAAATGCTGTGATTGTCCGGGACCCGGGATCCGGGATCCGGGATCAATCCGCTGAAGTAGAAACATAACGATGCCGTCATCCACCGCAGAGTCCAACCACCGAATTGCCACGCCAGTGCTTCACTTGTGTACACATATTTCAAGCAGAAGTAATTGCTCTAAGCTGTGGTGGTTCCAAGGGCAGGCAAGTTTTCCCTACAAATCTGGCGGCATCATTCCTTAAGGGTTGCCAAGAGGTGACATGGACTAGGACGTTTCAAGAGGTATGAAACAAATGTTACCCGATCGCGACCTTACACTGCCAAAGTCATCAGCTTTATGGATCGCAGTGGCAAGCTTAAGGGAGCATACGTGCTGGAAACCTTCCTGTTGAACCTAGGGGAACCACCAGTTATGGTTGGAAGCCAATATTAATAATCTTAATAATACATCGACGATGCCTACATCTGTTTCGGATCCAGTTTGCGTATGTCTTAGGTACAGTTCAGTTGAGTGGTAAAGTCGATCCTCACAAACGGATCAGGCCGGGAGGTTGCACAGTCCCACAGTTTTGTTCCTCTGCACTACTCGCTGAACAAGGCCCATCCCAATATGCTATTGGTAAATATACATATCAAGCAGCAGTAAATCATGCGCATTGTGCAGTTTTTTTCTGATCCATCGAACAGCCTCGGCTCATACATAAGCCACCTAGCAGGACACTTTTCACACACTAAATGCCCTTATCGCGTTCCACCCCTGGACTCCCCTCCGCGGCGCTCTTCCATCAGAGCGCCGACAAAGGGCAGCACCAGACGTGAACAGAGATCCGTGGATGTGCCGTGTATAGAAGCGTTCCATCGCACGTTTCGGCGGCGCGTCTCGTCTGTGTTGCCATTGTGTCACATCACCACACGGCCGATGGGGTGGCCTGATCTCCCGGTGGTACATCGGGGGGGGAGAGAGGTCAGTGCTCAGAACCGAACACTGGCACGAGAGAGAGAGAGAGAGAGAGAGAGAGAGAGGGAGAGGGTCTCCACTGGAGCAGAACGGCGCCAGCCAGCCCCGGAATGGTAGCCTGTAGCGTACAGGTTGAATTGCTCGGTTCTCATCTGGGTGTATGCAATGGAGATCGTTTACGCTAAATTGGGTTTGGGTTGTGCGAGTGCAACTTGGCCGAATGTGCTTCTCATGAGCGATGATTATCATCGCTCATGAGAGTATGCGGTGAGTTGGAGGTTACCGTCTACATTAAGGCTGGGCATGAAACGTGCCCAAAGTATTACGCCATCGTAAATGGACTCGGAATTTGGTCAATAGTAGCTTCGTATCCCTCCCGGCACCAGACTCCCTTTTCCCTAAGTACTAGTTAGTCGGGCCTCAATTGTTGCCATTGTTATGGTGAACTTGCTCTATTCTATTTTCGAGAGGATATCTCCAACGCTTCAAATAAAATGATTCGTATGTTCAACAACTGGCGGATTCCACAGGGCTTAGTTGTTCCTGATCGTTCCCAACCTTGATTCGTGGACGCAGTCATGGCTCATGTTCCTCTCAATTGCGTGCTATCAGTAAATATAAAAAAACCGTTTAGTCAGACTCAGGATCGCAGATAAATCCCAGTTTTCAAATTGTACCAGACCCGGCTCAGGAGCTGGAAGTGATCAATTTTGCACCCTTTCGGTGCAGTCAGTTGCACTGAAGTCCGGAGCAGCGTCAGCACGTCGTGAGGTCGTGCGGAGCTGGGGAGGCCGCCGGAGGACGGCGTGGGAAGGTCGCCGGCCTCCGCCGGCCAGTCGCACGCACGGCCCGAGATGCCACTCGGCTGGGTGTGCACGTGAGGCGCCAGTGGCACACCAGATACATAACGGTGCTTCTGCTCAGCTGCACGTGTGTCTTTCAATGGCACGGCGCGACCATCTGCACCTGAACAGCTCCTGTTGCAGTGGTGATCGCACGCCTCTGCACTGCATTGACAACTTCCGAGAATGATGATCATGGAGGCGCCGGCTGATTATAGCCACGACAGGCTATGCTCCGATGCAGTCGTCTCTTGGTCGACAGCGTCGCAACCACCGGACTGGAACTGTGAGGTGGTTTAATACATGGGTCTCCGAGAATCTAGCCCACGCTTCGTGTTCGACGGCGGCACGGCAGCTGCCGCACCAGTTGCCGGCCGGCCACACCCCGGTCGGTCACGTGCAGTGGACACTTGGTTGCTGTTTGCATGATGGCCGACAGCCGTGGTGTGCAACCGTCTGCCGTGCCAGGAGCCGGCGGTCCCGAGAAGGCGCTGCCCGCCGCCTCGTCTCATCTCGACCTGCCCGTGCCGCCTGTGTCACCGGGCTGAGGCCGACGCGCCGGTCGCACGACGTGCACGACTCCCCGTGCATGTGCGGTCCGTGCACAACGCCGCGCTGTGCGTCTCGTTGCAACCGTGATAGAAAGCGTGCCGTTGAAGGTTCATGTTCAGGTTGCGGGCTGACAGTAACGAGCATTCCGTCAGGCGGAGCGGACATTAGGGGCCACGGAGGGCGACGCTATTTTGGGTCTCGCGGCTCGTTAAGTATTGACAGCGGCCTCTGGTCTCATTCAGTTTTTGCGGAAGCGGCTTCCCTTCTCGGGTTTAATGGACGCCATTTTTGTTCCGTCTGGTCGAGTGGGTAATTTATGGCCACCATTCGCTTGCAGTGCGCGCCTCACCAGGGAATCCGCTGGTGCGACGGTCTCGGACGTGATCGGCACAAATCTACCGAGGTCTCTAGATAACGTATTTTTGCGTAAGTTGCTGAACAGGACATTTTGGGGGCTTCTCAACTAAGCGCATTTCCACGTGTTTTAGTCTCTATTTTATCACCAGCAAAATGCACTAACTTTTAAAAATATGTTAATGCAGATATTCTTCGGACTATTTACAATTCAGACGCCGAATTGAAAAAAATCGTATATACAGTAGCTCCGATTGGTCCCTGTCTCATGAACTCTAGACGCACCCTGTGGTGGTGCGGCACCCACGGCCGTCAATGACACGACACTGCTGAACATCTCATCTTCACTTTTGCCACTGTGTTTCTTTAACGTTAAATGCCATCCATTTATAGGGTCCCGTATGTGGACGGACAAATGGTCGGTAAAATGAGAGCTGCTCAATCGATCATCGATCGGTGAACGTTCCCAACATATTTCCGGTTAGCCGTACATAATATGCTTGAATAGCATTCACTGTCTTAGATTCAGCAGCCAATCACCGCCAGTGCCATATCCTAGTACCCAATGGAATGATCCAAGACTTGAACTTCCTCATCGTGATCACATGGTGAGGAGGGAAACGGAAAATTGATACTTGGGTACTTTAAACCCTAACCTAAGCCAAGTAAGTCCAACATTTTTGGAATGTTCTCCATGTGTAGTTTCTGCATGTCTGGAGAGCACGTTGCATATGCTAAGTATGCTTTTTGGAGAGAAAACATCCAATTGACTCAAGAATGGAAGCGAAACGTCACAAAACCAGCGTAACTGTTCAACTTACCGGTCCCACCGTACCAAAAGTGTTACTTTGTAGCATTATTTGTTTGTGCGATTTGGAAAAACAAATTGATTCGTGGGTAGTAGAGTTGCGACCTAAACAACTGGTAAGAAACACAACACGGCACAACAATTTCTGGCACAGTACGGCACGATTCTGGCACGGCACGGCACGGCAAAAAGGGCCATTTTAAGAAGGAAGGACACATTTTGATCGCTGAATAAAACAAGTGATAGGAGAGCTGGAAAACATTTACACAATGATTAAGCAAGCACCATCTCTACATTTAAATGTTATTCAACATCTCTTTACTTCAGCTTTTTCACTTGCCATCTTGAAACCTTGGGTTTCAAGGCATTAAGGAAATTTTAGATCTATACTGCAATTGTGCTATTAAGGATAGAACGTCACTGGCGCGACAGTGGCACAGCAAATTCTGATATAGTGCAGATAGTACGCGTGCCCTTTCATGGATTAACGTGACGTGCCACTGCATCCAAAAGAGGCAACTCTAGTGCATCGCTTCATGTTTCAGATGTGACGCATGTGTGATACAGACATTTTATTTTGTTTGTATATCCAGACGCTACATATACGGCATAGTTTGCGTGCGACTTTAGCCAGACATAAAAATGTCAGAACACATCATGTGCAGCACGCGCATAAACCAGTTGTCGCGAAATAAGCCGTTGTGTGTTTAGGCGTTATCTTATTGGGTTGACAGGTTAGTAAGGAGATCGGGATCAAGCGCAGCGAGATAGCCGGAATTCAGCAATGCGTCCATAATCTCTGCACCGATACCGTTGTCTATGTGGGCTGACCAAGCAGTAAATGACTCACCCTGAAGAGATTGATGAGAATGGAATTGCTTAACTGTGCTCATGAACAGCAGCGTCGGAACTATCCCTAAATGGGGGGGGGGGGGGATATCGTGCAGCAGATTCTTTCATTTTCAGGTAGATTCTTGGTTTGTCTCCGATACGTCGAGTCTTGATGCAATTGAGATTATACTGTGCGACAGTATCACATACGATAGATAGCTGTTGATTGCGTCCTGTAAGTGTTTAATAAAGTCAGTGGGGTAACTGGGTAGAGGGAATCTTGGGGAATTTGGAAGTTATATTCATTGAAACATATATGCACAAGCAACGCAACGTTAGCATATTTATTTTAGATGAGATACTTTGTATGATCAATGGCTGCTTCAGGAGAGGACTTGGAAGTAGCTAAGCATGACGCTTGCGCTGTTTTCCGACCTACTAGTAGGAAATGTGTGATGAGGATGCCTTATCTGTTAGTGGCATTTCGGGGAATACACAAACCCGCAAG
The DNA here is from genome assembly GCA_034440615.1 of Ashinkailepas kermadecensis. Taxonomy (NCBI): domain Eukaryota; kingdom Metazoa; phylum Arthropoda; class Thecostraca; family Neolepadidae; genus Ashinkailepas; species Ashinkailepas kermadecensis. Next base: position 90,089 of record JAOTOM010002570.1, on the reverse strand, counting down.
CTTTTTCCATCTCATCTAATCGGGCGGAAAATTATAGGTCTCAGAGGCGGGGAGTGACAATTCGCCCCCGCACAGGAGTTGGAATAAATCAACCACATGTGAATAAGGTTAAATTTATATCGCTAATGCTGATAATACATGCAATTAATTCCTTCCACATTCGTGCATTCCTTAATATTCCCATTTACAGCACCTTTAATCACAGATGTATTCTGAACGCTACCATAAATCTCATAACACACTTATAAATAACCATGCGAAATGGTGTTGCGTAAACCATGCAAGAAGTTCGGTATTGGCAGACCAACACCGATTATTCGGTGACCAGGCCTTCGACCCGAAGGACTCACAACATCCTTGCGTGAACACCAAGTAAATGAACGATGGTTTCGGCACTCCCAGCTGAGAAGATACAGCAACACACAAAGGCATATAAAGTTTCCAAGTTACTTGCAGTATTTAGTACAGAGGAGGTTAAAGGTAGCCATGATCAGTATTGGCAGATATATGACTCCCCCATACCATTCCATGCCATATTAAGGGTTGCAGTCAGATTACACGTCTAAGAATGATTACGGTCCCGGGTGCCTTAGTTGTGTCTAAGTGGTGCATTTTTCGGTGGCCAAGCAGAATCTAAATTCAGATGAATAAATGAAGAGCATTTAGCTTGGTAAAGCAGCATTTGACATTTTGGCATATTCTCTTGTTTTCTTCTTTGCACATTATTCTTCCAGTCCTTATCCTTGTTTGCCTAGATCCGAAACTGTCCAACCCATTGACATGAAATTTTGCATATCCATATCTAGAGACAACGGACATGTTGAGTGGAAGTCGCAGGCCAGAGTCACACAGAGTGACGGAGTTATAAGGCCATGGATATCGGTACATTCCAGCCCAGACACTACAGCTCAGTGGCGTGAGGGTATTATGGGTCGATTTTGGCTTGTGGCCTTCTATCGATGATGTCGACCAGAAAACTGACGTCAAGCGGGTCAATGGCCTTTTCAAGGTCATCCATGGTCAATGATATTAGATGACGTATATTGTTCCATGTGGCCTTGAAGATGACATGGGATAACGTTTGCTCTTGATTCACGTGAAGACAGCTGTTTTGACTTTTTTCATCACAAAATTATGTTGTGGAAGTTTTGGTAATGGCTGAAGCTGTAATCCCTACAGGAATCAGTGGGAGTCAGCTCTGCCCTCTTTTGTCGTGACCTGTGAGACTGCCAGTCGACGTGAAGAGAGCATTCCACCTGTGGCGGGCTGATTCGGCGGACCTTCTTCGATCCCCTACCGTCGAGCCCGCCGATCATCTCCCGCAGCGACAGCTGACGCTCTCTGCCTTCACCGCGGTGTGGAACAGGCTCCTCATCGGCGTCAGTAAAGACGGAATCGTTGTCCGACTACGCGCTATCAGCCCTGCAACACTAGCGGCACCAAAAGCACTGCTACACTCGGATAAAGGCATGATACTATTTACCGAGCCCGGCCGGCCGCCACGCCCGCCGCGTCTGCCTTCTGACCACTGACTGATCACTGGCCCCCGCCCGCCGCGCCTCCCTTCTCACCACTGACCGCTCACTGGCTCATGCCCACCGCGCCTCCCTTCTCACCACTGACCGCTCACTGGCCCATGCCCGCCGCGCCTCCCTTCTCACCACTGACTGATCACTGGCCCACGCCCACCGCGCCTCCCTTCTCACCACTGACCGCTCACTGGCCCATGCCCGCCGCGCCTCCCTTCTCACCACTGACCGCTCACTGGCCCTCGCCCGCCGCGCCTGCCTTCTCACCACTAACCGCTCGTGGCCCACGCCCAGCGCGCCTGCCTTCTCACCACTGACCGCTCACTGGCCCCCGCCCACCGCGCCTGCCTTCTCACCACTGACCGCTCACTGGCCCACGCCCGCCGCGGGCGAAGCGCGGACCGACCCACCGCGGTCAACGTCACGGGCCCGACTAGCTACAGGATAGCCAATGCGACCAGGTCTGAAGTTCTTCCTGAGAGCCTCGCACCATTGGAGATCAGACCGGTCAATCACTCACGATGGTTGACGACACCAAGGGGACTATAGGCTCGGTGTCTCCCGGCATCGCTTGAAGGGAAGAAGATACCTGAAAGATATCAGACTTATAATTGGGTTCATTGCGGGTGTATCTGTGCACAATCCCAATTGGTTCAACATCGAGCTGAACAGCAGCGTGGCGGATGGTCCAAAGCACATCCTCTACCTGCTGAAGCTGCTGAGGGCAGCTATAGAGATGTGGAACATCGTTATGCCCACGGTGCAGCAGTGGAGGAGAGGAGAGAGGGACTCATCAGGAGTCACAGCAAATCAGCCGACTGCCGATGTCAAGAAATACATCCAAGAAAGATCTAGCCATCCGAATGAATTCCAGGAAGAGCTTTAGGGTAGTGATGTAATGCGATGTAGTTGCGGCTCCCATCAAATTTCCGATGTAGCTGGATGGTGGCTCTCCTACAAGTTGGCAAGATAGTTTGACTAGATGTTTGTCGTAAGATGTGACATATGCTTGTTCAAATATATGTATGGACCAGAATTGCATTCTCGTCATGTGGAAAAGGGTTAATTGTGTACTTCAGTGCAGCACCTATAAACTGGGAAAAGCCGTGCTATTTTTCTGAACACCAAGGCTGGGAGGTGGTGGCTATGTCGCCCCCGTACCTAACTTTTAGCGGTGAATCTGACAAAACCGAAAGAGATGCCAACGTGTAATCCGTTTCGTTCCAGTCACCACGGTGTCCGGATTGATCTCTTCACGTCACTGGTAACCCCACAGGAAGTGCCGGTCCCACTCCCTGTTCGGATTACAACTCCACCCATTATTAAAAAGTTTCGAAGCATGATTCTGCTATGCGAAATGAGCCCAAATGGTTGTTTTCACGTGGATCAGAGAAAACAATTATCCATTGACACATTCAAGACTTTAAGACATGAAGAATTTCTTACAATTCCAAATTGAGCACACAATTGATACACCGTTTCTCCTTACATGCTTTTATGTCACGTCCATCATCACCACATGTTAGTTGAGGTTCGAATGCAGCAGTAATATTTGGTTGTCAAATTACATCAAATTTTTTAGTAAGGGTGTCTGTTTATGGTGTACAATATGCTTGTCTACCAAATTGTTCGGACAGGTGTATGCAATTGTGGTTGCGTTTCTTGTCGGCTTGTTTTCTCTCTGCTGTATGATAATTGATGGAACTGTTGAAGAGTCTTTCAGGTAAATACGCGTCTGAACACTTATTATCCGTAGTCGCAGTCTCAGTTACGGCAATGCAATTGTACCTGGCTTTCATCCGTTTGTCGTGCATTTGTGCACGTTCCCAGTCATAGCATGTCATCGGGTGCCATATACAGACTGCGTGGCATCTACCTCACGAGTCAGCCCTTGCAGGACGGCCTGCATGTAGTGAGGTGGACGGGATGAATTCAGCTGCACTACTTCCGATGAATAAGCAGTAAATAAAGAAGAATTTCCAGGACAAATCTTGTACAACTAGCCTGAAGTCCACAACAGGCACTAGTTAAGTCATCCTAGGTTAACCAATACCTGACGACAATGGGGAACTTTGGAGGTTTCGAGCTGTGATCATTATATTTCAAACAAAGAGCCGACCGACGTCGTTTTTACTGCAAGATGTATCTGATTATAATAGAAAGAGCAGACTGCATCTTCAATGACTTCAAAGACGGCTGGAGCGCTGTGTATAATGCACTGCACATACAACTTTTGAACTTTTCACGTGCATGTGTGACGAACCTGACGTGGACATGCCACAGGCATGTAGGAATATTCAGCGACAACTGAGGACCACCCACAATATACACCGAACACCGTGCTAATAAGGCGTCCGCAGCGCAGGTGCCACGTGGTTGACTGACGACGAACCAAGGCCGCTTGCAGCACACCAAGCTGACACAATAGTCCCATATCGATGTCACTTGGTCGGAATATATTTGTGATATTCATTTCATACCTGATGCTTCGAGTAATGCTTATGTAGCTGAGGCCGTTATAATTTCGAGTCGGTTGACCGTCTCTGGCCCGGTGCCTGGCAGCTGACATCTATCTCTAGGCCAACTGCACACTTGGCGGTGGTTCAGCTGTGGGTTCAGCTAGACTGATTGGCGGTGTCAAATGTTGGTAGAGCAAGTTGGACGCTTCTCTCCGCTCAGCTCTCGGTGTTCCAGGCACTCAATACCACATATGTAAAGTGGTAGTTCAGTGCTGATTGTCGGATTGCAATGGCGATCATTTACATAGCGCATTTATTCACTGAACATTAATCACACAGGCACGCACATGCAAACATACCGACACACACACACACGCATGTTTATATATATATATATATATATATATATAAATATAGATTATAAATCAGTGAGAGAGAGAGAGAGAGAGAGAGAGAGAGAGAGAGAGAGAGAGAGAGAGAGAGAGAGAGAGAGAGAGAGACAGAGACAGAGACAGAGACAGAGACAGAGACAGAGACAGAGACAGAGACAGAGACAGAGACAGAGACAGAGACAGAGACAGAGACAGAGACAGAGACAGAGACAGAGACAGAGACAGAGACAGAGACAGAGACAGAGACAGAGACAGAGACAGAGACAGAGACAGAGACAGAGACAGAGACAGAGACAGAGACAGAGACAGAGACAGAGACAGAGACAGAGACAGAGACAGAGACAGAGACAGAGACAGAGACAGAGACAGAGACAGAGACAGAGACAGAGACAGAGACAGAGACAGAGACAGAGACAGAGACAGAGACAGAGACAGAGACAGAGACAGAGACAGAGACAGAGACAGAGACAGAGACAGAGACAGAGACAGAGACAGAGACAGAGACAGAGACAGAGACAGAGACAGAGACAGAGACAGAGACAGAGAGAGAGAGAGAGAGAGAGAGAGAGAGAGAGAGAGAGAGAGAGAGAGAGAGAGAGAGAGAGAGAGAGAGAGAGAGAGAGAGAGAGAGAGAGAGAGAGAGAGAGAGAGAGAGAGAGAGAGAGAGAGAGAGAGAGAGAGAGAGAGAGAGAGAGAGAGAGAGATAAAAAAAAGGGAGAGAGAGCGGCTACGAACATGCTTTTTTGTTGATAATTATAACACATGCTAAACAATATTTTAACACCGGCATGCTTTCTTACTTGAGCGTTACGATACAGGGCATGCGCCAGCCAAACCCGTACCAACCTGGGGCAATGGATGCCAAGTTAACTAGAAAAAATCGCTTTCAGGTTAGCAGATCACAGTTGCTTTTTACCCATAATGCATTTCGTGTGGACACTGTGGCGATCTTGATAGCGGTCATTACAGACGGACCGACCAGTGCCGTAGCCTGGGATAATCTTAGCCGAGGATTGGACATGCGAACATGATACTGGTCGTCAACGAAAACCTACGGTGAATGTCCGAAAAAGGATGGTGGTGACGTCACCAAGACTTCGCCTGTTGTCTGTTCGTTGCATTTGAGCAGCATTCTGACAAGAAACCTCGATGGAAATGTTGTGTCACAAGTTACTAGTCGTCGTTTCTTTTTCCCGAAAGAGATGTGCTGTGAAAGTGCGTCCCAAAAACTCTCTTTTGTCTTCACTTACCGCGCACTTTTCGCAGACAACGACCGAGTGCTTAGCAAACAATTGCATTCATCTATCCTAATGTACCATGCAGCCATCTATAATTTAATGAAGTCATGCTACGAGGGATATTGAATTTCTGAATGGATACTTGATAAATCTGGAAAATCAAAATGGTGAAGAAAAAGATGATTCCAATGTTACTCAAAGATGCTAGGAACTGACGAATCTGTTCGAAACTATTTATTTGAACATAAATAATCAAAATGCTGGGTTCCACTCCCGTATTTGCCAAGCACGAGCAGAAAGGTATTACCTTTTTAAAAAAAACACTTTCGTGGTTACCCGATGAACATACATGAAGTAGGTTGGAATATAGGTTTCAAATTGGCTTGAATATGTTCCAAATAATGTGGAATGGATACTTTTTGCTGGCCCAATCTTCCATGCAGATGATGTAGAAATGCAAGCTTGCTTTAATAAACAGTGTACCCGTACAGCACATAGTACGGCCAATCTAATCAACGGCGCATAGTTGATACGGAGCCCAATCAAACCTGGGACATAGTGCGAACAGATAGCAAATTGGTCTTCGATTCCTGTATTCGACAGTGATTGGACATCCCTCAGTCTCTAAACACGTACAACTGATTCATTCTGACTTCAACCAAGAGGTCGAAAAAAAACCTCTCGGTGCCGTTACCAGCACGCTAGGCTGGCGTTTTTCTCATGTCACTGGACGTTAATCTGCGAGGAAGCTTGTAGCTTTGTCTGTGGTTCACGTTCACGGGCAATTCTTAATCTGACAAGCATTAAACGCCTTTCGCCATACTCTCAGTTCCTTTGTTACCCTATAAGAGCCACTGAAGAGGCCGAAAGTATCCACCTAGCCATTAAATCTGACTTAATTTATAATGCTATTACGCTCAACATTTCATAGTCTCATAAATAAAAGGTTAAAAACTTGATAGAAATGAAGTGATCACACGTTAATGAGAATGCAGTCATTCCTCACCCCAGCCGCCAACTTACCGACGTACCAGCCTCTGTCCCTACGTCTCTCCCTCCCTCTTTTTTGTTTTTTTCTTCTCTCTCTCTCTCTCTCTCTCTCTATCTCTCTCTCTTTCTCTATCTGTCTGTCTATCTGCCGCTTTCTTTTTCTATCTTTTTCTCTTATTGTCTCTTTTTCTACCTCGCGTTTAACTCTTTCACTACATTCTGTGATTTGGTATATTCTTCATTCTCTCCTCTGATGTTTTCTGTGTCCCTCTTCTCTTCTTTCGTTCTGCTTTTCGCTTTACCAATCCATCCATCTTTATTTCCTCTCTCTCTCTCTTCTTCTTCTTCTTCTTCTTCTTCTTCTTCCACTTTTGTCTTTGTCTGTCTGTGGACCTGTGTGACTGTCTCTCTGTCCCCGTTCCCCCTCTCTCCATCACCATCTGCTGTGTATCTATTTGCCTATCAGCATGTCCCCTCTCTCTCTCTCTATCTTCCTCCACCCTTCTCTCTCCCCTGCAATCACCGCCGTCATGCCGCCGGCCCTGCGGCGTGCGTACCGATCGGTACGCATGTAACACTTTGTAATCTTCATCATCGCCAGCGTCGCAATGAAAGCTGCGTGCCCGCGGAGCGGCCACCAGCGCGTTCTGGCGAGCCGCGGCGGACGCTGTCGGCCAATCAGAGTGCGCTGCGGCGGCACCATCGGAGTCGGCACGGTGGCGGCGGCGCGGCGTCAGTGCTGGCGGCAGGCCGCTGCGGTGGAGGTGTGTGGAACGCGTCGCCGAGCTCACACAGGCCGCAGTCGGCGGTGGCGTGGGTCGGGCGGGCGTCGGACGCACAGGCTGCACTTGGCGGTGGCGTGGGTCGGGAGAGCGTCGGACGCACAGGCCGCCGCTGGCGGTGGCGTGGGTCGGACGATCGCGGGACGCGGTGTGGCTGCGTGCTCGTGCGGCGGGCCGATAAGGTGGAGATGTAGTCAGCTGAAGAAATGGCAGCCAGACGGATGGCCAGTGCGCGGTTGTCGTCCGCGTGCGTAGCTCTGCTGCTGTGCTGCGCCTGTGCCAACTATGGATCATGGATGTGAGTACACCGGTGTCGGTGCGGCTTGTGCTCGACGTGCCGGTCAGTCGGTAAGACTGGGGTTTGTGTTCGTCAGCGACGCTGGGCCTGATGGAGATTGCGCGCTGATGTGCTTACTTTGTGTCGTAGAAGCTGTCGCTGCACTTCGACGCGAATTTCTGGTCCGAGACAAATGGGAGCCAGGGTGATAATTCCTTCGGGTTCTTTACCTTATTAATGAGTCGCCACGAAAATTACCAATCAAAAGCGGTGACATGCACGAGATCATCTCATCAAAACACAGCCCCACTGACAAATGACATATCGCAGATGACAAACAGCAAACAAAACCACTGTCGTACGCGCATCGGAGCGGATTTGTCGCTTTGTGCAGCTGGGATGCATTGGCGGCACGCCTCACAGACTCCGAGACCAATATATCATCCGTGGGGAATGCCGACTGGCAACAGGAGTACACATGCATTCCGCACGCCGTGGCATTAAACTACAGGAACAACCGATTTGCAATCCTTTGTCAGATATTCGCGTCGGCATCATTGCCGTGCGGTTTCGCAGGAATCGAGGCGCACTTCGTCGCCGCTCTGCCACGTATGCGGTGCAACGCTAAACACCGGTCGATCAATCGCTAAGCGCGCATCATCCATCTCTGGGCGGGGGCGATCGACTGCGATAGCATACCCGGCCGTGAGTGTGCATCTGGATCGAGTGAGTCAGCCGCCTACTGCTGGCGAGCGCGCCGCCCGCAGCGTCCGGCGGCGCGGACGGCGAGGAAGCCGGCCCCGTGCCAGCGGGGGGTCGCCGGTAACACTGACCCCCGGCCGGCCGCCGTCGGTCACAGCGGCGTTAAAGTCTCCGCGTCAGCGGGCGCGATCACGAGCGTCCGGGAAGAAACACCGGCCGGGAGGCGGGTCCCGACAGCGGCCGTCATTTACCGCCGTGCGTCACCGGTTGGCCCAGCTGCCTCTTCGGCTGTCTCGTCAACAGTTGGGGGTGCAGGTGTGCGCTTGTGTAACGAAAGGATGCTGTTGATAAAGGATGCTGTTGATACCGTAGAACTTGATGAAACTGGCGATTTGGAAGTGCGCCTTCACGTGCACACTTGTTCCTTCGTTCATCTGCAACCAATGGTCCCGCAATAACCGGAGCCAGCAGAATATATTAAAAACAAGGTCAATGTTAAGAAATGATGCTAAGCATGTATGTGACAATTTTATGGCTCATAGTTCTGGCATACCGTGACCTGGCAATGATGGTGAAAGAAACGGGTGGAGAAGTTTGAGTTGAAACGCAGAGCAGATTTGGAGGGAAAAGTTAAAAATAAATTCCTTGAATTTCCCAGCACTTCCCAATTTTGACAGGTTACACGAGCGCAATAAGTTAAGTATAATTTATTCTAGCTACAGTAATCCTAGAGTTGGTGAATATGATGGTATGCTTATTTAACACAAAAATGACGTGTTGGGGACGGGGCAGTTCTTTTTTCTTGCCCATAAGTAGACCCGCCACTATATCTTCCGAAATGTTCAAACAAGTCAGTTAGTAGCTAGCTTTCAGCTGGTTCGGCGTGCGGCCAAGCCGTGAAACGGATGCTATCATGCATGGAGGCTGCAGTAAACTATAATTCTTTCATTGTGGATTGTCAAGCGGCGATAAACATCCGATTGGATGCCATACATATAACACGTAAAATTGCAGAAATATTCGCAAGATGAGAAAACTTGAATGGCCTGCTATACCACGAAGCTGGCACTCGAAAATGGGACCAAACGGGTTTCCAGAAGGCAAGTGCATTTACTATCATATCCATATTAAAATTTGCACAAGTTGCTGGTGACCCTCCTGCTTCGCATGCTACAAACAAATAGAATGTCCTTCACCATGGTGGCCCATAGCTTGCCCTGTTCGACCACCTGGTCTAACATTTTTTTCGTGTCTCATTTGCATCCCAAGCGGCAATCACCTGCCTGATTATGTGGTCCATGATGTTAATTGAGGCCCCCAGCAACTTCTGCACATCTCCTGCTTGACGATGATTGATAGGTTTCCAATGATACAATGTTCAGACGTGCATGAGGGGGAGGGGGATCAGAGTTCTGCACGTGCAAAGCTAGCACGTCAGCCTCCTCCCGGGGATTGTTTTGCGTCTAGTGGCCGTTTTCCAAGTTCGGCCGGAAGTCCACCTTTAGAATTGCTCGTTTGAACGGACGAACGCCCTTGAAGCACGTCTGGTGATAGACCTCACCGTCCAGTTTGAATCTCCTTCGCTGAATATGATGATGAGCCGGATGGCCAGCCAAGCAACAGTCTTTGGAAGATTGCTTTTGGGTTGTAATATTTCCTGTTTGATGTCACCACAAGGTCTACAGTAATATCCGATGGTACCAGTACTTCTATCCCCTTGGAGAACAAAATAATGCTTGTCGTGGACTTCCGTTTTCTCCGCCACAGAAAAACATGCGCGTTTTCAAGACCAAGTTTTTGTGTAGTTATCGCTTGAGTTTCGGTCAAATTACCCATGGCGTTTACTGAACAAAATCAGAGGCGCAGCAAAGGCTCGCCCCTCCACCCTTAGCAACCTTAGCACCATACAGTGGATCAAACAAGAAATGTTTATATTTTCACCTCGCGAAACAAAACGAAAACAACAAAAAACAAACACGTAACCAAAAAACACGAGTGTTCTCTGTGCCATGACATTTTTATTTGGTCGTGGCTCCCTCCCTTAAGAAAATCCTAGCTGCGCCACTTAACACAATGTCTTGCTTGCACAGGCTCTTGTGATTCCGATTTTTTTTATCGAAAAGTCATTGGAATACGCCACCTTTCTGGATGACTCACCATAGCAGTACCATATCATGACTTACCATGATTTGCCATGCTCGACTGAGCGACCCGGCACGGCCCGACCGGACCGGCACGCTTTTGAAACCGCAATAGCTTTTGCCACAGCGTTTCGCGTTCCAATGTTTCCACTCGTAGTCAAATGTGCTCTTGTAGCTTTAGTTTTTGCCAATTTTTAGCATTCAAATATTCGTCATGAAGTGCTCCCAATTCTTGCTCAAAGAAAAAGTTTCGTGGCGGCATTTCGGTTGACTGGCAACTCTCAGCAGCGATTCACACTATGATACAGCAGACCAGCTTAATTGTCCCGCTCAGAGCCAGGGCTGCCTTGTCATCTGCCTGCCAGACACCTGACAACTTCCACTACAATTTGTCTCCTGAAGGTGTCACAATCTTTACCATCATCACAATATGTATCCAAAAGATCTCCGAATCTGTCTTCTAGGAAAGGGTTTGCGGCGACATGTCCGCGCACGGGCCGGCCCATGCATCATGATCACAGATCCACAATCTTGAACCATCTTGAGCCGGCGATTGGCATCCGTTACACGTTGCAAAGTGGTAGCATCGTTGTTTGGCGTTCCCGGGATCTAGAGTTCAGTCCCGGGAAGGGATAACGATTCTTATATCCGCTTTTAGGAATGCAAGTCGGTGAAGGTATGGCATCCAAAACACTTCAGTCTTCCATAATTTGAACTTGAAGGCACATGGTTGCATAAGCACTGAAAGCGATGCGCCTACGACTGAAATGCACTGGATATTCGACTGCATTGCGTTCTGAATGCTTGCCCTAGTTCGTCCAGTGCATTAATGCATGCTATCCATTGTTTCAATTTCTTACGATGTAATGTACTCTTAATCTGGAAATACTGAGTTTTTCAATATCCAAAAGGAAGTATATTTGTTTGCCCGGATAACGCATTATCAGGATAGCGAAATTGTCGAGATTATCGTGCTTGTTCGTGGATATTTTCACAGCGAACGTCAATTATAGCACACCATGTATGATGGTTGTGGTTGCAATAATTCCAAAAGCATGAACTCATGTTTATTCCTTTGTTTGCTACGCCTGCATGAAAATTGAGCGAAGCATTTTGCATCAGCTTCGAGTTCCCCGAAGTGCCTCGAGTGTCTTCACTTAATGAACCCATCCGCTTCAATACGTCCTGGAGGCGGTGAATTCATCGTAGGCCTTGTGTCGTCGGCTTTTGCACCTCTATCGGCGTCGTGTGCTATAAGGCAATGTCGGCAATGTGTCAGGACACCTAAATAAGTAATAAGGTGAATCGCATGCTGTTTGCAAGCTCGTTTTCCTCACAAATACGACCTAAATTTCAGACTTCGACTGGCTGTTTATTGGGCTTATGTGGTAAATGTGCTTAAATGATCGCAACAACTGCAGACGCTCGGCACTGTTTGCTACGATGTCATGGTGGTAGTTTGAATGATAGCAACGTTCCATTAATGCCTGAATAATCTAAATGTATTCCAATGTCAACTTGACAAATGCATATCTTAGCGTTTTAGCATCAAGATACTTGCATAAATCTCGCTCCAGGGACACTTCGGTGTTTAACTGAATCTTGCATTAGCATTACTGAACCGCATTTTGCATGGACTGGCCGTCGGGTTGTACTGCATTGTATTGTGTTGTGCGATATAAGCGCCACCTCAGAATACAAATGGCTATTCTCAACAACGTATCAGCTAAAAAAAGGCCGAACAAGTTACGTACTGAAAATCGCACTTGATCAGAAGCATCTTAGCTGAAACAAAACGGCCACATAAACATGTAATACAAAGGAATCAGGGGCTTAAAAACCTTACCGTACGCTTAAAACAGCTCATACTGAGCTGACGAACCTCCGTAGGAGGGGGCGCTGTAATGATGTGCCACACTATAATAAAACCGACGTTTACCAGCCTCAGTTCTCATGCGTGGGAGCGCCAGATCAGTGTCCCGCCGGGTGTTCCGGCAGCGGAGTTCGAGACTTGCCTGGAGGTGAGAAGCACAGGAGCCTGTGGTTCGCCGGTAGATCTAATGTCATGTAGAAAGTTGGAAGAGTGCTGTTCGTACAGTTGACGGACAGGGAGCCAGCCTAGTTCATCTCCCACGTCCGTTGTATGATCGAATTTGCGTTTGCCCGAGATGACACAGAAAGCAGAATTTTTAATTTCTTTTTTAAAATTCATGTTTTTTTTCTGGGAGTAATTGCCAGACAGCCAAGCAGTAACGGACATGCGTAAGGACCAGGGCGTTGACAATAATAGGAAGTAGGCTCGAGGAAATGGAATGACGCGCGTGGGACACCCCGATGAGAATACCGTTACACTTTTTGAAGAGGGCAGAGAGTGAGCGTCCCACGTGAGATGCTTGTCGAAAAGCAGGTCCAAGTTCCTCACTGTGGGACGCTCAGGGACTGGGTCTTCTCTGAAATTGATGGTGATATGGGTCATTTCGCGACAATTTGAACGAGAGCGAAAGACAATGAATTATGTTTGTGGCATTTACTGTAAGGCCATGATAATGAAACCAATGCTCGAGACCAATAAGAGCAAGCTCTAACGAGGTTATTGGATAAGGGAGTGAATCTGAGACCAACATTTAGGTATCATCAGCGTACTGCACCACGTGCACTTTATCTGCATATAGTGAGATATCATTATAAAAAAATTGAAACAGGAGTGGCCATCTCCCCTGACTCGGGCGCCACTAGCAATCCGAGAGCCGACACCCACAAATAACCCGTTGAGTTCATTGGGGGTGGGATTAGGCACAGCGCGAGTGGACCTCCCTCCTTCAATAATCTGACTGATGTTTCGAAAGATGGTGGTAGAACCTTGTTCGTTTACACGCCTGGATATCTCCTCTTTGACGTCTCGTCGGATGGTACACTTGACGAGACGGTCCCAGGCCAGGACCTGAGGGGTTCCACCATCCCGGGCGAGAAGTCCACAGTGCTGTGCCATCAGCCCCAAGGTGGCATCCGAGGCAGGGTGAACATTAGCGTCTCTAAGCTTAATGCACTTGCAAGGTACATGCGCACCTAACATAGGCAAGAATGTGTTAGTGAACTTGGGTTGGGGAAATGCTTGACATTGAATTTCCGTATTTTCTAACTCCGAATATGGATCATTCTTTCGAAAGCTCTTTCCTACATATTGCACTCGAGTCCCCTGAATCTAGCGTCCCTCCACTCGCCACCGTTGCTAGAAACGGTGGCGGTACTTGCCATCGAAGTGATGAAATCGCGTGCTTTGTGGCCTGCGCTGCCATCGTGACGGGTATCATTGAAACTGAGTGGGGTATGCGGTCGATTGGTGTTGTCTCGCAGTAGGTCAGGGTGGTTTGAGCTGTGGACGATTACAATCGTGCTATGTTTTTGTAAAGTGGAGGCACCTGAAGAAACGAAAACAAGAATGATGTTGATGTTGGCTGGGTAAGGCCAGCATGATTTCTTTGGGGTGCTGTATTTCATTTCAGACGAATCAAATTCAAATATAATTGGTGTATATAATATAAATTGCTATATATAATATATAAATTGCTGTATATAATATAATTGGCCTGGTGATGTGTGAGCCGAAAGACCTAAAGGCAAGTGATGCCAAAATAAAGTGGCGTAATGCCAGAAAATATTAGGTTATCTTAGAAACATCACCACTTGACACGGGCACCGAAAACATCACAAAATATGTGAAGATTAGGTTAGGTTAGGCTGGCTTATGAGTGATGATAGTTCTACCTGATGAATACCTACTATGAATTCAACATTGAAATGCAGTTTACAGTGAAATGGTCTTCACAGCAGTGCATAGCACAAGTTGGGATTGGGTGTTCTCTTCGTGCTGGTCTCCGCTTGTCTCGCGGAACACTCGCAAGCATCTTCCCTGGTGTGGATTTATCTGTGCTCTGACAGATAGGCACAAAATATCAATCAATCAATCCTTGTATTGGTACCAAGAGACACTCAGTATCAAATCACCTATGCCCGCCTTTCCCGTCACTTTTTCCTTCAGCCAAAATGCTCATACCGTCCTCCATCTTCACCCTACCTAACGAATGCCAGATTATAGTTGAAAAAATCAACCATTGCAAAACGCCCCGCCCCTCTCATCGCATGGCACTTTGGAGCCTTGGATCGAGCCGGGCGCCGAACAAGCACGTGCCGTCACAGCCCACCCCTCACCGTCCATTCAATAAGCGTCCGTTTTGCGGTCTCGTGACATTAGGCGGTTTCACGCGTGCACTAGCGGGAAGTAATCGTCATGACATCCCAATGGCGGGGTAAGGGCATAATAATTACGTTGATCTGAAAGCTTTTAGTCTGGAGATTGGACCAATTTATGATATCAATAAACAAACAGAGTAGGTTCAGTTACCTAATACGACAAGTTTTTGGACTAGTAACAGCCTGTTTATGCACAAACCCTGAAAATGTACACCCACATCCGCGCCTGGGACGTCATCTAGTCGTAAATCTGGAAGTCAGACCAAGCGAGCCTGACTTCGGAAGTAAACTCGATGACAACAGCTGTTTGTCGAATTCAGCGGTCTTCAAATGCCAAATTTTCCGAGCACTCGACCACTCTGATCAATATCGCCAGCCATCTTCAACTGCAGTAAGTGATTGGCCCTTTATGATAGCTGGGACGAATCATAATCCACGTTTCAAAAAATGACGTCATTATTTGTGCTCTGATTGCATCATTTACGGCTGAAATATGTCAGGTGAGCCAACAAACAAGTTTGTCTCAGATGCGCATATTTTGGACGTGTTGCGGTCTTTTGGGTGCTGTGAACAATTCATGCTTTGTTCTTCCTTGCGTGTATGATATTCAAAGACAAGGATCAATTGCCCTTCCCCCACAGTAGGGGTTATTCAGGTAGGAGTACAGCAACATTTAAAAACTGAGCCATGCATGGTGCGGTACAGCGGACGCCATTACAACTGTAAACAACCCGCTTGTAAAGTGGAGATAATTTAATATTTTCGGGAGCGTCAAGAGGGAATCGTAGCATCTGAAAATGATGTATTTCAATATTTATTCATAATACAGGTACTTCACAGTCATAAAATAAAACGTAAAAGGACAAATATTCATACGCAGGATATATACTACCACTTTCTCCCTAATATTGTATATATGCTGGTAATCCAACGGCAAATTTATGTTATATGCGGCAACTCCTACCTCCCGGCCATGGTGCCAAATGCGGCCAGATTGGCAAGTTGTTTCTGTGAATTGAGCGCTTTTTTCAAACAGTGCCACAATTTGAATATGTTGGTTGAGTTTAATATTGAACTTATTACTTCATAGTTAAAACTTCTTGAACATTCCATATATACAGATAAAGTACATATATTTCAATGATATGCCCTTCATACTAGACGAAGTCATCGACATTGCATCCCGGTGCTTATTGGCCGTCGTGAAAAGGGCTATTGAGAGCATGCTTTGAGCCTTATTTTCTATATATTTGTAACCTGGAGGGATACAACATGACTTCTGGATATTTTTCCCAATTTTAAACATAGCATATCGAAATATATGTGACCTGCAACCAGTCCTTTCCATATTTAGCACTTGTCATGGTAAAGGTGCGTCTGGGTGTGTACCTGGAGAGTTGGTACGCCCTAGACGAAGCTTCCACGACCATCAAATGTTAGCCTTCGTCATGGTAAAGGTGCATCAGGGTGTGTACCTGGAGAGTTGGTACGCCCTGGACGAAAGCTTCCCCAGCCATCAAAGGCTGGTGATAGGTACAATCAGTCACACGCTAATACCGGTTAATTTGCAGGAAGTCCATAGCCATGACACGCAAAGCATACATATGACATACGCATCGTGTGACATGATTTCCCAACATCATGCAATGTCTCTCAAGAGTGTAAAGGTCTGACTGAATTTCGTCCTATACTACTATTAATAATAGTTTGATGACATCAAACCCAATCCTCTTAAGATGGTTACTCCATGCTAAGGCAAATGGATGGCTACTTTATGAAAGGAAATGTAACCAATCCGTGAAAAGAAAGGTGTAGGCAATGCATAGATGTTGCAATATAATGAATCAGCACGCTGTAAATCGCCTCGCCCTGTTAACGTGATGGACAGCCTCTTGATGTATCGTTTGTTTCATGCAGACAGACGCTGTTTGCTTGCGTGGCGGAGTTAATAATTCACCCTGCAATATAAGGTCGGGTTGTTTTCGCCGCGCCGGCAGATCTATCTGTCTGCGGGACGAGCTGTAACTACCCGCTCTTCCCACTTCAATATTCACAGAGCCGATCTGTCATGCGGCAGCGCATGGCCGCAGTCGCAGCCGGTCGGCATGGAGCATATCTGGCCGACAGTGATTCACTGCGTTCGTTGACATCAAAGCCGCCAGCGCCGCCACCAGCACGGTCGGGGTCCGGCGCTGACGTGTCGCTGACGCTGTCCACGTGACGTGAGCTATGCGCGTCTGGTGCTGGCGGCCTGGCGACGTGCGCGTACGTGCGGCAGCGCATTTTGGAACCGGTCGGCGGGAAGGGAGAGGGATGGCAAAAGGCACCAATCCTGGCCGGGATATATTTGTTGTTTTACTGCGGAAACAAATGTGAAAATGACACAGCCGGGAAATAGCCCAATGGCTGTATATTGGAGTGTCGATTTGGTGGTGGTAACGTGTGGCGTCAGGGTCCTCTATTAGTGGGATGACAATGCCGTAAAGGTTGCATACTGGTAGTGCAGACCTGACTCATAAGTTTGCAACTCGCCATATGATCGTTGTATGAGTGAACTATTCTCACCCTGGGTCGGTGCTATGCTCACCCTGAATCGTCTTCGCAAGAAACGCTATTCTTTGCAAATAGTCATTGGTATAGTATTCTGTTGGCTACTATATTGTGGGTCCATCAATGCATTTGCATACAGTGTATGCTAATTTGGTTTTCTAGCATAGCGCTGATGTGACCAGTTAACAGACAAGAAATGGCTTCCGTTAAAATTTATTTTCACTAGTAAGCGACCACTCGAACATCTAAAATATTATTTTTTAAAAGCGCGAGCTGCTAAAAATACCTTTCCACACAACTTCTTGCTGAGGATATTCCGTTATATTGCATGCGGTAGCCAGCAATTGCATGTGTCGTATGGAAGCAAAGAATGCCTCGTCAACAGCGTGTTAGCAAAATGTATCGTCCAAAAGTATTTCTGATTATTGCAGTATATGGTCATGGTATTCCATTGTGCTGGACAATTCCTGCTTCTAGAATTCATCTAGACCTGTAGGCAAGCGGCACCCAACTGCCACGGTATCGAATCAACTGACCTTTGTAGATGTGGACGCAGAAACTTTTAGACACATATACGGTGCACAACCAGACACGCGTGTTTATCGGCTGTTTATCGGCTGTTTATCGGCTGTTTATCGGCTGTTTATCGGCTGTTATCGGCTGTTCATCAGCTGTTTCAAAAATATGTTGTCGGAAATTAGTACATTATTTTGGTTATCGGGTTCATAGGGCTGGTGCCTTTCGATATTTACAGTATTACTGAATTACACTAAATGGAAGATGTACTTTTTTATTTATGTTATGTTCATCGACAAAAGCTTATGTTATTGCTTTGATGCAACTCAAGATTAAGAAACATTACTTCAGTCATAAAGTGTTCAGACTTAATAAAAGCCACAGTGGCCCATCAGGGTTAAGCCTATAACGAGAAGATACTATAAGAGTGCACAAGGATATTTATCACCTCAACCAATACCACATCCTAAATTCCAAAGAAACTATCCATCAGCATCCTACACACCTACCAATACCTATCTAAAGACATTTTTAGCCCTATTCACTTGATCCCACGTAACATACGCTTGGATCGAATGCCCCATCAATAATTTTATAATTCCATCCACGTATGCTTAAAGGGGCGTGTATCGTGTACAACCAACTAGCATAAATCTTACCCCATGCACTAATTATAACTCAAAAACAAGATTCTTCATCCTAAAATTTTGAGAAAAAAAAGAATTCAATGGGGGGACTCCCCATAACATCAGCGGGTAGCCTATTCCATTCATGGTTGGTTATTTGGGCCTATGGGCAAATGGGCTGCGTGAGTCATATGCACTGCTGTTGAAAATTATGCATTAGATGGTTGCGAACCTTTTTAATTCAAAGTTGTTTGCCTATATCAATTGATCATGTTCGCTTGAAGGAAGAATTAGGAGAAATCGGTTGGTAGACCATTAAAGCCACTTAAAGTGACTAATTTTCGGATGCCGTTGGGGTGGGTTCGATCCTTCACCTGACCATTATGAATGGCATAAAATAGTGAGAGCTAAATTTGATGTCCATCAACACGTGTGACTCCTGTCTCGCTGTAGCAGTGTCAGCGGTCGGGTTCGGTTCGAGGTGGGTACACGGCTGGTCATGCTCTCGGTCCGCATGCCAGGCCTTCCAGGCCACAGCACACCCAGCAGCGCCCGTCGAGTTGTGAACACGAGTCAACAAGTACGGCAGATGTTCAGAGCGATACGACTGCATTGTGTTACAGGTGAGAAACTTCGTTCTGCACTTGAGACATTCCGATTCGGTCGGCTGTCTCAAATTTCAGTCGCTTTGCAGCTTGAAGGCACTGCCAAACATGTTACAGGGTGAACACTATCCAGTTATGCGGTGTGTCGACAGGTACACTTGCCGAGGACAAAACAGATGGCACATGCATACGAAATTTCAATTTCATCAGCATCAGTTACTAGTTTATGCGGTGAGTTCTCCACGAGAGCCTGCTGTCCATGCCACCTCAGCACCTACCACTATTTTTTGGCGGATATAAAAGCACGCGTAGTTCTCGCATGCGATAGTATCTTGCCCATATTTTACATTGACATAAAAAGTTGTTCCACGTTAGCTTATAACAATAATTAATGTCACTTTTCCGAATCAGACGCACATAGATAAAAGGAATCTCACCATTACGTCACACCATATTCAGTCTTACTCCTGCGGAACGTGATGTAGGAGGCATACCATTACGCTGGGGGCTGCGTACGAATGACAAAGCACTGCATTTCTCTGGGACATGGTAAATGGCATGCAGGTGTCAGCGTACCAGGATACCAAACAATGATGGTGTTTTCGAACCAGGGCAGCAACTGCCCATAGCTATACAGATCTGTTATCTGCACGATTGGACGACTTAATGTGATCATTAACACGTCGTTTTTCTTTAGCGTGGATTTCACCACAGATGCTTGTCTCGACGTCTGCGAGTGCAAACTAGCACGAGCAATCTCGCCAGCTCTCGATCCATCACAAGCCGGGGAACGTGCGCCTTGTATTCTGACAGGAAACACTCATTTACTCCCTTCCCCATTCCCACCAATCTTTTGCGAAGGAATTTCGTAAACAACATAACACGACGGCGAAAAACAGAAATGCATTCCACCATCATTGAAAACATTTCGAGTCATTTGCGTCCATATCATGCGTCTTTTCTGTTAAGAAAACAACTATGTAGTCCGCGTCACTCACAATGCGACGATACCCTAATAGGCGGATCTCGCTCGGCAATGTAGCAGGTGATTGCTTTGGCGCAGCAGGCCTGCCAGAGGTGCCGCCGACAGCGTGTGACGGCTGCACTGAAAGCCGCTGCGCGTTCTGCGACCGTCGGTTGGCGGATGCATCATGCGTGAAATCCGTCGTGTGGCGAGGATTACAACACTCAGCACGTTCAATACGCAGTCATCCGTCCTGCCACAGCGGAGATGGCCAGGGTGACACAAATACGTGAGTGTCTAGCAACATTACCTCTCCGGGTGCATCCACAAAGCCGGCAGCCACGTGCCTGAAACAGCGCACTTCGCACCGGCAGACGAGATATTCAACGCGTCACTGCCGGATAGCCTCTCTTTCACCTCGCTTGATACGTGCTGGCATGCGGTTCAATGCCGACCGACAGGGGTCGGCGGCATGCGGATCTAATTGCCGTCGATGGCGGGCCCCGCTCTAATCCAATACTGGCGGTCATGATAACTGGGAGAGGTTAAGCGCACGCGAGGCCTTGGCACTGTATCGGACCACCCGACCTTCACGCCGGCCGACTGACCGTCAGGCGCCAGACGGTTCACCTTTGCTGCCGCGCGCCACCCTGCCCACGGGGCGACAGGTACAGCCATGCTGTTGGCAGGTGGAGTCGGCTTGGGATGCAATGTGCAGCCTACCGTGTGCATTTGATTCACAGATCATGACGCGGCCGCGGCGTCCGGGGCGGGCGACATGCCGCACCCAGGAGCGCGACAGGGTGTGCTCCTCGCCCGCTGGTCGGAACGCCAGCAGGGCGCCGCCGTCTGTGGTAGGACTGACGCGCTGACGGCCCGTGTCACGGTCCGTGTCAGTTGGCGTCCGCTCACCCAGACGGTAGGCGCGGACCTCCCGCTCACCACCGGAGCGGCTCGATTGCGTGCTCGGAAAGCCTGTGCCGGGCCGGCCGCTGCAGCGTCACTCTGTGCGCCTCTCGGCTCCGTTCGAGAACACTCGCCGCCGACCGGTCACGAGCAGACAGCCGATACGCCAGGCGAGGCACGATGCCCACCCCCGGGGCACGGCCGGTGCAGTTGGCCATATCCCGTGAAGTGCATCTCGCACGAATCTCGGTCAGCATCCCATGGCCCAGACGATCCGGTTCTGCATGTTGTGGATGGCCGATTGTCAGGTGTTGGGATGGGCTCCGGATAACTGGACACTGAGGAGCTCTATCTGTGCCGACCGAAGCAGACGTCCGAGACCACTCCGCCAGTCTGACTGCCCAGTCAGGCTTGTTGGTGCTGCCGGCCGGGACTGCTCCGCCAGGCTGGCTGGCGGTGACGGCCGGGACTGCCCAGCCAGGCTGTCTGAAGCCGCTTGCCGGGACTGCCCCGCCAGGCTGGCTGTAGCTGCCGGCCGAGACTGCTCCGCCAGGCTGGCTGGCGGTGACGGCCGGGACTGCTCCGCCAGGCTGGCTGGCGGTGACGGCCGGGACTGCTCCGCCAGGCTGGCTGGCGGTGACGGCCGGGACTGCTCCGCCAGGCTGGCTGGCCGGCGGAGACTGCAGTGCGCGATCACATTGCAGAACACTAGCACCGATGAGATGAAGCCGGCTGCAGGCCGTTTGGGATGGGAAGAGATTAAAACATGTAATGTCATAGTTTGCGGAAAACGCGAATACACGCTACATACAGCACGCACGCTGAATACAGCAACGCTGTATGTTAACCCTGGTAAAGAGAGCCTGACAACTTACTAATATGCAATGACGTTTGTTCAAGCTCCACCGATTTTAAGCTCCAAAAAAGGAACTGAATGCCCGTCAGGAAACCGCATCCTCGCAGCGTGCATAAGATAGATAGATATGCATGTTGATTTCGCATAAACCCAAACAATCATGATTAATTACAGTCAAGGTGAGTAGAGTGGGATCATTTGCCCAAACCAATTGATTCAATTAATTTTCACAGCTTTACGACTTCATATTTTGGCCCCATGCTTACTTCAACTACAATAGTTGTCATTAAGATTCAGTGTCATCAACATTGTTTTGGATGCAAAATGAGAAAGTCGTGGTCGACCAGCGTTATTACACTTGAATTTCATGCAGCATTTTTCATGCATCATTCTTCTTTACCTGAATATTTTTCGTGGTCTCCTCAAAATTCCTCTGCGCAGAGGCACATACAAAATTCATCATTAGGGAATGGAACCAGGCCAATGTCGAAGGAATGGGCACCATGGTGTCTGGCAGCGGCCAATGAAATACTATGTAAATCTTCGTCAGGGGATGAGGGATAACTCTTTTCTGGCCCATCAGGATTCGCTACTTTCTCTGGTCGGTGGTGGAGCCTAGGTTGTCCCTGCCGGAGGTCAAGAAAGACATATGTCCTCGACGATGGCGGCTAGTACCGTAAATAGATAAAGTCAAATTTTGAATCATCTGAGATGCTTAAATTTTGCGAAAATATGTCGAGGTCAAAAAGCCGTCTACTTGCTCCGAAGTGTGAGGGACATGTTCCTCTTATTAGCACGAGGGAAGCGGGAGGGGCCGGGGCACACATATATCTCCAGTCTCCAGACCAGACTTACTTTTGTTTGTCACTGAAATAGATAGCACTGAACTTAAGCACAATACACATGCTTTAGTTCCCTTGACCCACAGTTCGAGTCAAAGACATGCTTAGGTCTTCCCAAGTCGGTTCCCAGTCGTTTTAAGGAAAGTTAGTCAAAGCTTCTCTTCGTGGAAGACAGACGTAAGCATCATCAACCTATGGAAATGCACCCCCAGTCCTGAAGACTTATACTAAGGTCTTCTAAGACTAAGACTAGTCTAAGACTAGACTAAAAATACTTAGACTTAGGCTTAGACTATCCATATATACTACCACTCTGCATCATAGTCGTCAATCCTCTAGCTTCCGCGGCGTTGTGGTTCACCTCTCGGTCCATCCGTTCATCTTCGTGACTCCCAGCCACATCTGCCGATGCAGTTATCACGGAACTATCATCATCATCTCGTGAAAGGCGTCTCGGTTCGTCCTTGGACTATATAACCCCCCTCCAGGACTCGTCCATCTCCTGCGAAGGACTGTTGAGCACTCCGTGGTTCAACATAAATAAACTGTGAGAATAATTTGATGATAACACAATTCTAGGAGGTAACCCACACTCCCCATGGACATATGCATATTTTCATTGAATTCGAATTCCCTGCGTACTGTTCGGAGTTAATTTTACGTTAAGGCATATGCAAATATGGGAGGTGGTTTGCAGCACGTGTGCCACCATTACTATAGGAACGCCTGCTTTCCCATGCACACTGAGGCTTGAGAAGTATTTATGCTTCACCGTGATGTGGCTGTACTTTCGCTTCACCGCCTAGCGAATGTCACTGAGGCAGGTTGGCTTATTTTCCGACAAAGTCCCAGACATCAGCCATGGACAAGCCGTTGCTAAACAAGCAGGAAGGACGTCCAGTGCAAATTCAGATGGCTGATGCTGATTTTCTTCTAAGTTTATTTCAGGTAGGAGCTACATCACTGGATGCGTGACAAACACATTCACTACAAAAAAAGCTGAGCACTATCGTTAATCCATAAACCGTTACTTTACCATGCTACGTCACACCGATTTATCCAGGCCCGAGACAAAGTGCGCAACTCCCTCGCTAATTAGCACCACGAGAAAGTTGCTCCGCGGGTGAAAGCCAGCCAACCAAACCTAGATCCTCAATCTCAGTGAGTTCGACCAGACTACTGCGGAATAGGCCCGCCACACCTGCCACAACTGGCACACCTGTCACGCTTGTCGCTACTCAACAACACACCAGCCTGTCGCAGCCACCAAACGCCTGCTCCAGCACGGACAGCGGCTTCCTAGTCTGCCACTCACAGACCGCACACACGAAGCTCGTCCATAGCTCGTCTGAGGCTCGTCCGAAACTCGTCCACTCATCGTCCAACACTACGTTCACGAGCCTCGTCCACATATTTCGTTATCAAGTCTTGCTGTCGTAGCTCGTCTTCGTTCATCGTCTACGTGTTTCGTCCTCGCGTCCCATTCCTCTCACCCTCATCGGTCCTCATCCTCGTGCCTCGTCCTCGTTCCTCGTCCTCGTTCCTCGTCCTCGTTCCACGTCCTCGTTCCCCGTTCTCGTTCCTCGTCCTCGTTCCTCGTCCTCGTTCCCCGTCCTCGTTCCTCGTTCCTCGTCCTCGTTCCTCGTCCTCGTTCCTCGTCCTCGTGCCTCGCCATCGTTCTTCGTCCTTGTGCCTGGTCTTCGTACCTCGTCCTCGTTCCTCGTCCTCGTCCCTCGACCTCGTTCCTCGTTTCTCGTCCTTGTGTCTTGACCGCGTTCCGTGTCCTCGTTTCTTTCACTCAAGCCCATTGCTCGTTTTCGGTCCTCCATCCTCGTCCCACATCCTTGTCCCTGTCCCGTGTCTCCGTGCTCCGATCACTTGCCCCGTTCTGGCGTCCCCCTCACTGCCATCGTCCTCGTATCTCGTTCGCCGGCTTCCTCCCGTTCCTCGTCCTCGTGCCTCGTGCACGAGCATCGTCCACGGACCTGACCGTGGCTATGCCGCGCTGCAGCGGACGGACGGCCGGCGGCGGCCGGCTCGGCAGCCAATTACGGCGCCCGGCTGTGCTCCGCGAGCCGTCGGCCCGCTCTCGAACACGGCCGGCGTAAACAGTCATTGTGTCGACGACGGGCCGGAAGTGGGCCGCTCGTCGCCATTAGCCCGGCGCGGGCCGACGCGGCGCCGATTGAAATCGCGGCCCAATTAATGCGCCGCGTCGGAAGTGGTCGGGCGCCGGAGCACCTGAAGGCGCCGACGGGTCGCTATTGTGCCGGAGGCGGTCCGGTCCGTGCGACGGGGAGCTGGGCACGAGCGCGACCCGCTCCGGTGTGTGTGTGCCGGCCTGGTGGACACAGACGTGCCGGCCAGCTTGTTGCATGGTGTTTGTGTGTGTGTGTGTGTGTGTGCTGTCAGCTGGTGGCTGACGCGCCGTGCGTTATCCACATTGATGTCAAATTGCTGGCAATAATGGCGAGTGGAACAAGCATTCTCTCTGATGGCATGTGCATTTTTTTGCAAACTGAGAAGGGGCGAGAACGTCTAGAATAGCAATGCAATAGAAATAGTGATGATAAAGAACAATGAAGCTCCAGGATTTACCAGTAAAAATGAAATGGAATAGAAGACCTACGAATCGCGAAAGCAATACCTACTGGTTCTGAGATTATGGACGTGATAATGATACTCTATCGAAAAACTAATATGAATACGAACACGGTCGAGATAGATAGAATGTCGACGTAGTAGTCGATGTGCACGGGCCGTAGTAGTCCAATGCAACACTCGGCAAGCGAGCTGAGTGAAACGGCGCCCAGCAGACTTGAGAGCAGAGGTAAAAACTTGTTGAATGTCTCCAACAAAAATCGATTAGTCCTCCACTGTTTCACATATGTGCAAGTGGAAAACGGTTGAAGGAACCTGTTCCAAATGTGAACCTGCCAATTTTTATGTACTTCATTTTCTAATGACTAATTATTCTATATCAAATTCACAGGCTACGCAGGCTATGCAAAACATGACAAATTATCTGCAATGTTTTGACATTTCGGTGATCAATAACAATGAGACATATTTTCGGTATATTTGTCAACGTTTATTGCCTTGGCAATAGCCTAAATGTAGGCAAATATACCGAAAAGTTATAATTTAAATATAACTTTACGTCTCATCGTCATCGATAACCCAAGACATGACACTTTCTGCCAATTTATGTTGGATACAGGCGCATAAATACATTTTTTTAACGAAGAAAGTATAGGTGCTCATGCGAATAGATTGTGGTCAAGATTAGTTCTAAGCTCATTCTTTGAATGTCATGACATAGACCTAAGATTAAGGTTGCTAAATGATTGTTGTCATGTGCGAGCAAAATCAAAGGTAGGTACGCAAAGTTTCAACCCTGGATAATTCCATCGATTTCAAGCCTGAGGGGATGGGGTTTGTGATTTTGATTTTTAGGATAGCTGAGGCAGATTCTCAAAATCAGTTGAACGTGTGGATGTTGGAGTGGAAAATCAATAGCATGAAAACAGATAAGGGAGTAGAAAATTGCCATTAAAACAAGAGAAAGAGAATACAAATTGCAACCATGCATCTATTGTCAGTATTTCCTATTGAACAAACAAAAGACAGCAAGGTTCACTTCCAAAATAAAGATACATTGCTGCATGTAGCACTACACCCACCTCTACTAGGGGGGGGGGGGCGTCTTGCCACGCGCGGAGGCCAGGACGAAATACCAGCCCATGTTCACCTCCGACTCTCTCGTTTCCCGTCAAAACACCTCACATCTGAAATTAATTCTGAATTAATGAAGAGCACCTCTCTCGGCATGTGCCCAGCCGGCCGCGGACAAGGGTGACGTATGGATTGGGGGCGGGGGACAATGAAGGTCACCACGCGTCAGTCAGCCATTACAGGGCAGCACGCGCGGCAACTGATGGGGAACGGCTCGCCGGGAATTGGTGATTGAGAGATTAGCGACGCTCCAACCGTGCGAGCTTGGATTATTGCTACGTCAGCCGTCTTTGATCGATCGCAATTGACCTTGTCGGTCCAGTGTGGGTGGCCGGCAAGTGATTACATGAGTTTATCGCTTTTCCAAGCAGTCTGGCCTTGCCTGCCATCCGGCCAATTTCCAGCGCTGTAAATTTTTGGGTCAATCGATATCTCCAATGATGGTGGAAGGGAACGATCATGCTATGCACCAGCTCTCCAGTCAAGAAGATACGATGGAGTGTATGCAACCACTGAATGAAATATACTACGTTAAATTGTTGTCTCAAAGCCTTCAGTAGGGATGGACGGCATCTAACCCCACCCATGACCCGTCTTTTCTTTTTCTCAAAAGCGGGCGGAAAATGAGCGCTCACCAGATATTCAAGGATAATTATTATTTTTAGAGATTCAAAATTGCCCATAGTCAGCTGGTAATTATAAAATTTAAATCACCTTCAAAGCCAATGCCGACAATTCCAATCCAATGGTCACCGACATCCTAAGAGAGTGCTGCGGTACCTGCAATGAACGACGCTCCTGATTTTCGACACCTCTGACAAGTGTATGAGGAGGTCCAAGCGGTCAGGTGTGGCCAGGTAGAGCCGGGTCAGCTCAGCCCGGGTTGCTCAGATGAGCGCGTGTCGTATATACACCCGGGTTGACTCGCTCGACCATTGCCCTCGCTCATGTCATGTAGCCCAGGGGCCACAGCGGAAGGGCGTCAAAGTATCTTCATTGGTGCCGGCAGTAGCTAGCGCAATTCAGGACAACAAACGGCCGCGACAGCGTTTTCTGCCCCCGTTATCGCATGTTGAATTAATTCTGTTCAGTACCAGCTTTTTGGATACACCTTGCCACGTCTTTGTGCCAACTGTTCGCAACACCTGGGTAGCATCCCTGAGTAGCAGTCATTCACATGTCATGTCGGCGACCTGAGCATTGCCACTGCCGGAGCACCTTTAGCTCTGCAAGTGTTCGGCATCAATGGATGCCTGCTCAAGATATACGAGGCGTTTCAGTCGAACGGCCATAATCCCTCGGCCTGTGTTCGGAGCCACAGGACCGGTTCTAAGCTAATCACGGCTTTGTGGTCGTCGTTGTTTGTCACAATTTGGGTATAAATGTCACGAGCATTTGGTAATTCAAGTTCTTTGTCGTGACAAATGTCCGACGAAGTACAATCCTGTTTATCGCAGTGAAACAAGCCCACGAGCACAGGTATCTGCAGACGATTCCAGACATTGACTGGGGATAACCTCAATGAATGACACGTAAACACTTCCAAGCTGAACCGGAACACGTTGAGAACAATTCCATTCACCGAATCCATCTAGCCGTGCCCTTCAAGGGGTCGATACACGACTGTCGGCTCCTTCCGAGGGTTCATTGCTCGCGTGGTCGGCCGTTAGCAGAGAACCTCCGTAACGCGAGTATCTTGACATGGTGTTTTCTTACCCTGCCTAGCCAGAGGCATCGCTCCTGAAGGTTGCGAAGTGATGCATGGTTTGTGAAAGTAGTGATTCCTGATCTGTTACCGGTTGCCCAGAAGATACCTAAGCTTGTCATCCACACGTGTGGTCAGGTCGCCAGTTTTTCACCTCCACTGAACTTCGCTGGTCATCTTCCTGTGTGGGGCCCGTGGCCGCCTCCGTGGATAGTCGGGGCAGTGGCGACACCAGCCGCCGCCCCCAGGAGTGTTGAGCGGGCTCGGCGGCAGTGGTTTGGCAGACTGGTCGGCTGGCTGGTGACACCACCTGGCCGGGGTGGTCCTGCCGATGGTATCGTCCCGTCCCACCTGGGCGTCGGCCGCCGTCCGTCGTGGCGTCGTGTCAATCCCACCGTCCGGTCGAGACGAACGGGGGTGGGGCGGCCGGCGGCGAGTGATGGGGCTGCCGGCGGGGACTAGCGCCGTCGCCAGACGAGGCTGTCTGGGTGCCGAGACTATGTGGGTGCTGCACCAGGCTGTCTGGGTGCTGAGACCATGTGGGTGCTGCACCAGGCTGTCTGGGTGTCGAGACTGTGTGAGTGCTGCACCATGCTGTCTGGGTGCCGAGACTGTGTGAGTGCTGCACCATGCTGTCTGGGTGCCGAGACTGTGTGAGTGCTGCACCATGCTGTCTGGGTGACGGGTCTATGTGGGTGCTGCACCAGGCTGTCGGGGTGCCAAGGCTATGTGGGTGCTGCACCAGGCTGTCTGGGTGCCGATACTGTGTGAGTGCTGCACCATGCTGTCTGGGTGTCGAGACTTTTTTTTGGGGGGGGGGTTTTTTTGGGTGTTGTACCCCCCACAGCAACTAGTCCTATGTGGGTCGGTGGACCATGGGGTCTGTGGGGTGGGGGTTTTTTGTTGTTGCTGGGGGGTTTTTGGGGTTGGTTTTTTGTGGGTGCTGCACCATGCTGTCTGGGTGTCGAGACTGTGTGAGTGCTGCACCAGGCTGTCTGGGTGTCGAGACTATGTGGGTGCAGCACCAGGCTGTCTGGGTGCCGAGACTGTGTGAGTGCTGCACCAGGCTGTCTGGGTGACGGGTCTATGTGGATGCTGCACCAGGCTGCCTGGATGCCGAGACTATGTGGGTGCTGCACCAGGCTGTCTGGGTGTTGAGACTATGTGGGTGTTGCATCAGGCTGTCTGGGTGACGGGACTATGTGGGTGCTGCACACACAGGGGACACTTTCCTAATAGTTTTTAACGGAGGAACTGGAGCCCTCACCTCCCGGTAACTTTTTACTCGCATTGCTGTCTTTTTCTCGCTATTGCGTTTAAGCGGCGATGTGATTTATGTTCCTTTGATGCAGCCATTGGCTCTCTCCAATACAATACAATATTTTATGTCACCTGTCACCTCAATGTTTTCCAGATTTAACGTAGACGATATGGATCTGCATCCAGGTAGCGACCTCAAAGCTTGGGGGAGGGGAGGATGTGTCGAAATGTATTTCAAAGTAGTTGTTTTTTTTCGCAACGGACATGGAGAAGATGCTAAGACTTATCGAAGGCTGGGGAACCGCAATTCCTGCTTCCTTTCGGTTTCAAAGTCTATGCGCTCTTGCCCGGACGGTCAATGACGGCGCATCATGCATGTGCTGCATTACATCAGTCCATTCCTTTTAAATCACCAGTAAGTTCATAATTCAAACCTCCACCACCATCAAGCTGCCACGTTCAACAGTTTGCAGTAGTGTTTAGTTTGCTGTGAGATAAAATATGAACGCAATACAAACAACTCTTACAGATATAACTGCATTGCGAGTTATGTTTGGTGTTAATCGCCCAGCATAGGGCGCCATTAGGGGCGGTAGACGACTGAGGGAAAGAAGCGAGCTATCGAGCTTCCATGACATCAGGAACTTCAAGAACAGGAGAAACTTCAGAACTGGGTGGACTTATTTCGAAAAATCGATACCGTGCATTCAAACATTTGGATTAGCTCCCTGCTCCAAATTCGGTCTAGTCAATAGCTCTAGCTCAAGATCCGCATGTGAACAGTACAACACCACTCTTGGTGCCCATTGCAAACATTATTTGCGGCGTATATCACTACACTGCTTCCCCTGTTCACCGATTCAAGTACGAGCACTGGCTGATGTTTCATTTACTTAAGCAAATGCATCGGCGTTGTACCACTTAGACTGAAATCACTTTTTTTATCAACGCTACATTTCATCAACCATGTTCAACAAGAGGGAAAACAAGGTCTGCAATGAGGAACAATACAGCTGATGACACTGTATAACCTTCTTAAAGAAGTGCCGCTCAGTAATTACCACGAGAAAGCCGTTATAACAAGGTAAGGCCTTTTCATGCCGTCAAACAGTCGCGTGATTGAAGAAAAATCCACAATGCATCCTGCTAGATCGTAATAACGGTTGTTTTCTAGTTTAGGTGCTATCATCTATTAATGAGTCGCTTCGGGCAACATCTGCAGAACCAGGCCAATTATGTCAGGCTAAGCAAAAGGACCTGCATGCGAGTGGTGCCATATGTTGTCATCCATAATACATGACGGCGCATATGATTTAGTTCAGTCAGTAAGTACATCAATTGGCATATGTTCACTGGATTTTTGCCATGGCATATTTGATTTGGAATATCTAATTTGTATTTCAAGCATGTGATGTGGCGATGCTGTTGGCCGCCACTGCCTTGTTGAAGCTCACATATCCAAACACTGAGAAATTAACCAAGTAAATGGCGGTTCGCCCCTTGAGCTACACACATCGTACAACACAGTTTACGGTGCCGTCTTTGTGTTTCGGAAGCGTGTCCGGGGCGATTTGGAGCGTGTGAGAAGATTCAACGATGCACAACTGTTAGATGTTCTCATGCTATCCAAAGTCCGCTGCCTAGCAATGAGTGACAAAGCTCTGAATTGAGGGCGGCTTTTCAAAGAACTCGCATTGGTATTAATGACTGTCGGGGTCGCCCGCTTGAGACAAGAAGCCGTCTAAACTTTAGCTAATAGCCTCCCGATGCCATCTCAGTACCTAATCGTCACGAGTTTTCTTGCGACCAGAAAGGACTTTGATCGTGACGGCCGATGGTGGAGATAGCCTTCGAGAGGATGCCCACTTTAAGCTGTCTATACACGCTACTGTTTTTGCGATGGCATCCTGCGTCGTATGGTCAACTGTGCGACACAGACCCGACCGGCGACTCCCAACGCGGGGATGTTCCCGATCTGGCCAACACCCCTGCACACCCTCCACTGACGTGGCAGTTTGTTGTCGATGGTAATGATGTCTCCCCCCCTCCCTCTCCTCCCCGCGCCCAGAGCTGCCGGCACCACTCCTGCCCACGCGAATTGAGAGCGGAAGGGTTATCTTCGGCCGTGCTCAGGCATAGGTTCGGCGAATAAGCCGAGCCGCCGTGAGCGGGACATGATTTATGGGTGCATATGGTGGGCTCAGTGCGTCCGCCGCGGACCTTTCGTTAATCAGCTGCCGGTGGTCGCGGCGACTGGGGCGGACGTGGGGAGGAAACTGCGGCGGACGTGGCGCGGCACACACGTCGCGTCACCGCAGACCGACGCCATAAATCGTGGCTCGTCGTCGCAATTACTCCCGCTGGCGGCAGCCGGCACGGCGGCGACCACCGGCAGCCGCCGCCGGCGGATCGCCTATCAATTACGGAACAGTTTGGCGCTCCTCGGCGACGCCGCCGGCGTTGGAAGCTGCTCCCTCATTCAGGACGAGTCGACATTTCCTCGGGCTTGTCGCATTAGCCAAATGCGGCCACCGAGAAGTGGCTTCGGCTCTCTTTGAGGCGGCCACATCAGCTATTAATCTGTAATTACCATGGTTTCAGTCACGCCCTTTCCACTCGAAACGATCTCTATTGGTCAAGCTCATGTTTAAACAAACGAACCTGTGGTTAGGCCGACGCTATGGATGGCGGGCGAAACGCTTTGCGCTGGTTTTCACTCCGACTGCACGCGACTTTCGCCCCAGTTGGCTAGCGGTGTGAATTAATGAATGCGATTCTTCCGAACGAGAGAAATGCCGACAATGAAATAGTCCGGCTGATACGTAATGGTGGCCGTACCAAGCATCGAGGTAATATCTGATTCATCTTGTCTGGCAGGTATCCATCCTCACCCATCCCCTATCCTAACTAGAATACTTCAATCGGATAAATTGACATTGGGTGCTGGAGTATCCAGCGGGAGCGAGTACGTCCCCTTCTTATACCGAGCTCAGCTGTGCAAAGTAACTAATTAAAAATGTCATATGCTGATGAACTATGCTTCTCCTACTCCCTCCCTCCCTCTCTCTCTCTGTCTCTGTCTCTGTCTCTGTCTCTGTCTCTGTCTCTGTCTCTGTCTCTGTCTCTGTCTCTGTCTCTGTCTCTGTCTCTGTCTCTGTCTCTGTCTCTGTCTCTGTCTCTGTCTCTGTCTCTGTCTCTGTCTCTGTCTCTGTCTCTGTCTCTGTCTCTGTCTCTGTCTCTGTCTCTGTCTCTGTCTCTGTCTCTGTCTCTGTCTCTGTCTCTGTCTCTGTCTCTGTCTCTGTCTCTGTCTCTGTCTCTGTCTCTGTCTCTGTCTCTGTCTCTGTCTCTGTCTCTCTCTCTCTCTCTCTCTCTCTCTCTCTCTCTCTCTCTCTCTCTCTCTCTCTCTCTCTCTCTCTCTCTCTCTCTCTCTCTCTCTCTCTCTCTCTCTTTCTCTCTTTCTCTCTCAGTCTCCAAAATTAATTGGTGACACTTGGAATTTGCGAGAACATTCTGGCTTTAACAGTTTTCGCCATAGAATAGGGTACATGGCACGCCTTTCTCAGCCTGAACATCCATGTTTGTACGGATGGAATGCATTGGAGAAGAAAGGATAAAATGGCAATCTGCTATACAGTCATTCCAAATCTTTCACCGATCCACACACGTTTATTCCTGTATCTTTTCAGCTATTTTCAGGCGAGTTTCGGGGGCTTCTTCCCAGATAACACTGCAGTATTCCAAAATTGAGCATAGATTTAATTTGTATCATGTCATACTGATAGTTCATAGCTTGCATGACGTACAAGATTATTCCACCTCCTAACCTTGACTTTCTTTGATGAACATGCATACTGTAGCCAGTCAATTCAAATACCTGCAAGTTATCTGCATAAGTGCATTGGTTATCTGCATAAGCATGCCTTAGTTATGCATATCAAATCTAGGATTTTTGGCAACATATGAGCATGAAGTTCCCCAACGGCCTAGTCACAGACCCCTCAATCTACAACCGCCACCAATATCACTCCAGAATAAGCTAATATCTAAATTATCCCACCGCACTACTCAAGAGGACGCTAAGAAGTGACCTTTGCAAAATATCGGAATTCCTTGATACATCAATGACGTATCAACTGCTTTATAATAGCAGCCTAAAAACACCTGGGATTCAAAACTGTATCTCATAGGGTAAGAGGAGTAAGTCCCATCATAGCCGCTACGGCTTTTCACCATGTTTTCACAATGACTATTACATCTTTACTCCGATCCTCATTGTCGCCAATATCTGATTCCGCCAAGAGAGCCAAGTTGACGTGATAACTGCCATCAGTCTTGGCAGTAAAAGAAAGCCATATGGAACAGTTAAAGCCAACAATAGTTAATTATGTTGTGCTGATTTAGATCGACATTAGGAAATGTCTCGCCAAGTAAAATATGTTTTGTCCCAAATAAGTATTATCTAAAAAGTCTTCTTCCTACAGAATTCAATTGACACACTAAGTCTAAAGCCAGGCTGATCATCGGGTATAAGGTTTTTAGACGTCTGCACGTGGTGCTGACTGGGTGGCGCGTGCGTTGCAGGAACCTCGGCATGCAGGCCCTGGACGTGTGGCGCAACCCGCAAGTCTACATGGTGGGCACTTCGCCGCTGTGCGCGCGGATACCAGGCCTCAGTCCGGGTCAGAGGAAGCTGTGCCAGCTGCGACAGGTCAGTACGGTCGGGTCGAACGCACTGCGGACCTCACCGGGCCCACAATCTCACTAGCCGGTGCGGCCATGCGATCAATTTACCCCACAACCGGCGGATAATTGGGACGCAGCTCCCGCCGAGACAGGTCAATTAATAGCTTATCAGGCGGGGAGGCTTACAGCCGGTCCACGCACTGATAACTGGCCATACCTTCGCTGCACCCGGCTCATACTTCACTAAGTTCGATTCATCGCGCCTGCATATCTTGTAAGCCGGCGGGCTGCTCGGGACGTGTGGCGCAACTTCATTATGCGCGTGCATCATACCGTCGAGCACGTCTGTAACTGTACGCCGTGGGAACCGGGACGGAACTCATGGGGACACCGTCAGCTGCGGCCTTCGGCCCGTAACCCGCCCCGACCCCGACCGACCCCGGTCGACCTGCAGGACCGCACGGGGCGTGCTAGCCACGGAGGAGAGCATAGTGTCCGCATCTAACCCGACATGCGGACCTTGTTCGACCTGTCTTGCCCTGGTCGTAGGGATAAGATGCGCGGTATGGTCCTCCTCGATGTTCGAACCAATTTCTAGTGCCACCAAATCTGACTGAAAAGATCCTTCGAGCAGCCAGACATCCTGGCCAGTGTTGAACCGGTCTAATCACCTGGCCATAGGCCATAGGCCATAAGCCAGGACCATAGGCCATAGGCCGGGACGCCAAGGCCAGCATTGATATGACCTAACTTCATTGGCGCATAATATGTTGAGGGGAGAGGGGCACGGGGTGATGGCCTGTCCACTTTTGGCGGTGAGGAGAAACAGCAATGATAAACTGCTATCCTCCTCTCACCTTTTTCCGCTTCCCCGAAGGAAAGGTGTGTAAAATAATCGAGGAATATATTCATAATTGAGAATAGAGTACAGTGACATGCCACTTCTTCAATTTGATTACAAATGCTACGCTGATGTAAAAAGATACCTATGATAACCGCATTTCTAAATTAATAATAATTACAGTTCCGTTCATACGGATACAATTTCGGAGCGCCCTTTCTCTCTCCATGTCTTTTCGACCCCCACTGAATAACGTCTTCTCTGGTGAAGTCATGGCCACATCGATCAGATATGGATCTGTCCTCCACATTCTTAGAACGTCACTATGTCCCAGAGGTGATATTTTGTATACTTTTTAAGGGGCAGGTGCCCATCCAATGCTAAATTTTGCACACCGAAAGTTGAATGGGGAAAGCTCAGAAGCGCACCCTACGCGCTTACAAGCGTTTTTTCTCTCTCGAGCAGTGCATGCAAAGTTTTTTTTAACGGTTATTCAGCTTACATGTTTGAAAAGTGAACTTGGTGCATCCACCCAATCATTTTCATAAAACCCTTGCTGCGCCACTGCCTAACTGGATCTATCACCATAAGCAGGGTCACATGAGCAGCTTGATATCAGCATCAGCATTGACCTGACCTCACCGTATGTTTGTTTGTTTGTTTATTGGGTGTTTCACGACACACTTTATGCACGAACATCACCGTCAGGAATACATGAGCAGCGTGGAGCAGCATGCTGACCCAACCCGATCAGCAAGATCACACGAGCAGTGTAGACCGCAGCACCAGATTTGGCATTGACCTGACCTGACCCGACCTGAACTGACATGCAGGACCACATGAGCAGCGTGGTGCGTGGCAGCCGGGCCGGTATTGGTCTGACCCGATCTGACCAACCAGATCACACGAGCAGTGTAGACCGTAGCGCCAGCGCTAATATTGACCTGACCCAACCCGACCTGACCGGCAGGACCACATGAGCAGCGTGGGCCGTGGCGCCAGGGCAGGCATCGCCGAGTGTCAGCACCAGTTCCGCAACAGCCGCTGGAACTGCTCCACGGTCGACGACTCGTCCGTGTTCGGGCCCGTTCTCCAGATCCGTGAGTGCGCCGAGTCCGTGTTCGGGCCCGTTCTATAGATCCGTGAGTGTGCCAACACCGTCCGCGGGTGCCGGGTATGTCCGCCTGGCAGGCGTCAGCAGCCGCCGGCCACGCTCTGTGAGCGTCTGTTCGCCACAGCTGTGCGAGGCTGCGGTTTCTGGGATATGGCCCGTGCATCGGTCTGCACCCAATCCAAGAGGGGATTCCACCTTGATCCACTACAACAGATGACGACAAATTTTATGACGTGTCGGCACCTCGATCCGGCAGACTCGCGTCTGGTCGGTGGTAATGTGTACGAATGTGAGTAATGTGTACGAAAATGTTGCCCGCGACTTTCAGTGTAGCGGGTGGGTGCTCAGTCATTAGCTTATTGTGAAACAAAAACGTGTGGGTCTCACCATTGAATGGAAAAGTGATTGCATTAGTTAATCTCTATGACCAGTCAGCAAATATCAATTCACCTGATCCCTCTCACGGGGTTTTCCATTTGGGCAACGGGGTTTGTCCAGCACAAAGCCAACGTTGAGCTTTAACGAGACCTCTGCAAACAGAGCCGGTGCGCATTCGCGTCCGGCCCAGATCAGTCAGTCCTGAGCGTGCCGCACCCCATCGCAGGCCCGATTACTTATTCATATTTAAATAACGCAGCCGTCCGTCCGACTGCGTCTCTCCGCATCAGTCGCGTGCGTTTGGCCCCGCGCCGGAGAGTGGCGCCTGTGTTGACTTAGCGCTCGGCGCGAGTGTTTGCGTGGCTCGCGAGATGCCGGAGTCGGCGTGTGCGTGGAGCCGGGACGCGGAAGTCGGTCCGCGGCGCGGCGGGCGGACGCAAGCTCAGCGCAGCCTGCCGCCCCAGTCGGCGCCGGAACCCACGCCGCATCCGGTACGGAGTGGCGGCACAGTCGTGTTGGGCCGTGACCGGTTGGGCGACGGCGGCGGAGCGACTGGTTTCGCCGTTCGCGGAGCTGGTGGTTCGGTGGCGTTCCGCTTGGCTCTGTTTTGCAGGGTAGCGGTACATGGCAATAAAGTCGTGGCTGCGTGTGACCGGGAACGAATCGGCCGGGGGTGGATTGTGAATGGTAATTGCACATGTATTGTGCCGCTTGGTGCTTTTCAATTTAAGTTCGCCCGGCAAACAAGAAGCGTAATTGACCCCGGTCGTTAACGTGCTCCATCCATGAGTCGTCGCTGACTGCTGGCCACAATCACTGTACACACATTGTCCTGTTGTTTCCTCTCCGCTGAGGGTAAACTTACTGACATGGTGTGGGAACGGGCGCACACAAAACTTGGGAAACAATGACCCGCCGACCCGTGGACCAGTGAGTGGGAAGTTACTCGGCAACTAAGCTGATTGTGGTGAGCCACTACAGATGTGAGTAACGCAGACCACATCGGCGAGCTATTTTAACATGGGCGACATATTTACTCTGTTGGAGGTTATCATATGCCATGCGGCTACATTGAATCCTTGGCGGTATAGCAATGGACGGTTGACCCAAAACAAGAATGTTTCGCATCCTAAATATTTCGGTTTATATTGACAAGTTCCAATAAGTTCTGATTGCGAATGATATATTTTTATCCTCCATTGAAAGGCATTCAGCGTTCACCACAAAAGGTGGGATGTAGAATATTACGAACCACGATGAACGAATGTAAGCGTCACTTTTGAACCGCAGAGATGGTCAAGAAGTAAAAATTGGCATTTATGTTAAGCTACAGGTACCGTACATCGGTCAGTGTTGTGGTTTTTGGCTTCAGACCTGGGTATATTCCTGGAGGTACTACTCATAAAATATTACCAAACTTCGCCCGGCGGAGACCATATCACAGAACCCGAACTGTGAAGTAGTCAAGATAAATCAAGGGGGCACCCCATCCCCCCAAGTGATTCGTGGATTAGGATACTGTGCATCATCGTCATACATCAGTGTCTCTCCAAACGTAGCACGCTCACCCCAGCACGTCATGGAGTGACGAGCTGACTTGACCCTTGGCAGTACCAATGCGTTTGCCATCTCCCAGGTCGCTGCCTACATAATGTCCCGACCCGTCTTGACCACACTGGGCTGACGTAAGCTGTCGGACGCCCAGCGAGTCGGACGTTGCTCCCGCATGTGGCCGCCGGCGATAGGATACCTGCCTTAAGGAGGGTCTAACTGACTTGACCTCACCTAGCCTAGCCGTGTATGACATCCAGGGTGACAGCGTTCGCCCACTCAGTGATTGCCGTTGAGGTGGTGACCTGAATTTAAAACCGCTGAAGTAGTGATCTGGCATGACCTGACCTGACCTGACCTGACCTATGCAGCCTGCAGGCACCAGCGTTCGCCTGCACCGCGGCGGCTGTTCGAGTTGCTGACCCGACCTGACCCGACCTGACCTGACCTGGCCGTTTGCAGCGTCCAGGGAGGCGGCGTTCGCGCACTCGGTGGCGGCCGCCGGGGTGGTGATGTCGGTGGCCCGCTCCTGTCGGGACGGTCAGCTGAGCTCGTGCGGCTGCTCCCGGTCGCGGCGGCCCGAGGAGCTCAACTCGGACTGGATCTGGGGAGGATGTGGCGACAACATCCAGTACGGATACAGGTGAGCCGCGCGCACGGACGTATGTGACTATGTTCCGACATAGTCACGGTTCCGACTATGCACGTCGGACAGCAAGGTAACAGCGGTTCCAATTTCAACTTGTTAGATGATCCAATTGGATCATCTAACGTGACTGTTCCTTAAGGAACTGTCTCGAAACGGCAGGTGATGACTGTCTTCGGCTTCTATTTTGGACCACTGGACGCACGAGGGACGTTGGCTCAGCACTCGCTTTGCAAGCGATTTCCAGGATTTTTTTCCTTGCGACAGAAATAGGTCCACAAACTGTCTTCTAGAAAGATGCATTTCAGCAGGGGAAGCATGAATACCTGCGCGAAGGCCCTTGTTTTCCTATTGGAAAAGCAAACCAATATCGGTAGCTCGAAATGAACCAATGTTATCTTTCAGCATTCATATACTATAAAAAAACCCTTGAAAACAATAAAGGAATAGGAGACAAATTGAAATGCTTTCATCATGATGAGCGTGGTTGATAGATGACACTCATCTCCTGTAGATCATGTTGAGGGCTAAGAGCTTTGTTTCCAACCGAATCGAATGGCGAGCGTTTAAGACCAAGCTGCTGGTAGGATATTTGCTCTGTTGCGACCAGTCCAGTGATATATGCGCAGCGCGAAATGATTTCATGACTGAAGAATAATGCTACTTCCGAAATCCGAACTAGCGAAATGGACAGGCCACACGCAGCCTTGTCAAAAGTTGCATATCGCCTTTGTTGATGCAGCCTGAGCCTCGGACATTACCGGCGATTGAATAGTGTTCCAGAGGCCGCAGAATGCAATGCCTTCCCGTGTTGACCAATAAGCACGGGGTCAGTGTTATTTCCTTGGCCTCCCGGTGAACTATTTATGATTCTATAGTGCTTTCACTCAATGCTCAACAGTCATTCGGCATCCCCCAATCGCGACAGTGGCGGTTTTCGCCCCACACAAAGCGGCCCAATTTCTAGAGCCGCAATAAATCTGTCGACACCAGAGATACTGAGCCACCGACAAGGCGGTGTGAAGAGTTATGACGACAAATGCCTATTAAAGTGATGGACGGTGGTGTCGGCCGCCGCTTGTCTCCCCACCCCAGGCTCAACTGCGCTCATCATCCAGCGCCCGGAGCGCCGCCGGCGCTGCCCAGTTTATAGTGGGGCTCATTTCGCGGCACGATTTGGATCAGTACCAGTTCACGGTGGAGAGGATACCGAGAGTGGATGCTAAGCGCGCCGTGTATTCAATAAAACGTGCTTGGTGTTGCGTTTTGTTGCATGGCTATCGTGCGTTGAGCTGTGCTCCGGATATTTCACCATAACTCTGTGGTGTGAATATCGAAGTATATTCTCCTCTATCACAGGCTAAGCCGAGATAATTGACATCATGTACAAGTAGTCAGAGCAAAGTGCAATATTGGCTGGGGAGTAAATTGCTCCTGATTTTGTGCATACCTTCGGGCCATATTTCGCTCGTTTGCGGTCATGCTGTGAAGAACGTGCAAATCACAATTGCTCCAAAACACTATACTTTGCATCGGTTGATAATACCAATGGACTAGCACATTATACTGTCGTAAGCATTCTACATACCTATGAGGATTTCTATAGCCTTTACCATTATATTTCTGGACTGTTCTGTTTTATCCGGCTTTAGGTTTTTTTCCATACTTACCAGGAGTGTCTGTGATCTGCGAGACGCATTATCTGAAGAAAATGGCTTGTCGTCTGGTGGATACATCCACACCACTTTCAACATGCACCGAGTGTATCCTCCCATCGTGACACAGAGGAAGGCGAATAAGACATGATGAACACCTATCATCTCAGGTATCAGAAACTGAGAGTGCGGCACCTAAATTGCTGGAGTATGTATACGGATACTGAACAAATCTAGCGTGAGTTCGACAGGATTCAAGTCAATGGAGGTGAAGGTACCAGAATATGACGTGTCTGAGTTTTAATCTGACTTGACCTGGGATGACCGTATGTGGCGTGTCATGTGATTACTGACGTGATAAACATAATACACAGAACATTTGTGCTGGAATGAGCGGGACAAATGACGGCGACATGACAGCATTTTCGACTGTTGATTGGGTCGGTCGTCGGAATGCGACAACCCATCATGACAAAACAAAAACAAAACTAACAACCTTGAATTCAAATGACTCTCAGTCAATATAAATAAATCAAACATCATGGTAGATTTTATTCCAAGCTGGACAAAAAAATCCAGAGTTCGTGCCTTTTGGCCGTGAACCATAAGTTATAAAAGCTTATAAGAGTAGGACTTCGCTCCACCCCGCCGTGGATATTAATTGTGCTGAACACTACCGACTACCGCATGAATGTAAGGTTGGATGAACGAGAAAATGCCACACGTTATTCCTTGTCATTGTATATTTTCAGATTCGCGAAAAGTTTCGTAGATATTCGTGAGAAGGAACGAAAATACAAGAAGGGTTCCGTGAAAAACGGAAGGTCTTTGATGAATCTACACAACAACGAGGCCGGGCGGCGGGTAAGTGCGCTGCCGAATATTCAGCAAAGCTATGCTAAGTTCAGTAGAGTAATGCAACAGAGTTACGCAAAGTTATGACGGGTTGAACTGAGTACCTATGGAAGAATAGCCCATCACCGTGGAAGATATGTCGAGTCGGCAAGCCTTCGCACCACATCTAGGGTAGCGCATTTGGGATGGGGCTGATCACAGCCGAGAACAGTAACGCATCTGGAATGGGGCTGATCACAACCGGGCACAGTACGAATCTGGAATGGGGCTGATCACAGCCGAGAACAGTAACGCATCTGGAATGGGGCTGATCACAACCGGGCACAGTACGAATCTGGAATGGGGCTGATCACAGCCGAGAACAGTAACGCATCTGGAATGGGGCTGATCACAGTCGGGAGCAGTTCATCTGCACAAAAACGGTGTTTCGGTGATGTAGG
Source organism: Ashinkailepas kermadecensis (assembly GCA_034440615.1). Lineage (NCBI taxonomy): Eukaryota > Metazoa > Arthropoda > Thecostraca > Neolepadidae > Ashinkailepas > Ashinkailepas kermadecensis. The sequence continues at coordinate 48,600 of JAOTOM010002570.1, read as the reverse complement.
GGCACCAATGCTGTTTAGAACTATGTGTTCTTAGGTATTGGTCTGCGATGCTGCGTGACTTCAACAAGGGTCACCGAAATTGACGAGTTGCAATCTGCCGGCTGAACTGAGTACCTATGGAAGAATAAGTTGCACAACAAGGAGGAAGTTAACCCTCTATCCCATGCAATACTGTTGATAACATCCAAACCGTGTGCATTCGCGTGCAAGGTATTAAAAACAGGCATACAGCATGCGTCAGAACTCGCTACGCCCTCATATTACTTCCACCCTACACCTTGAATGCTCAAATTCCTCCAGGAATTATTGAGCAGGTGGGACAGCATGTGCCGGAGCAACTCATTTGATACATTCGGTGCTGAATGCTACGTCACGGATCTGTGATGCTGTTAGTTTATAAATGTACGTTTATTGACACATTTTGATGTTATTAGTTTATAGACGTACGTTTATCGATACATGTTTAGCCACTAGGCTGGCGGTTTCTCTCCTTTCACTCTCCCTGGTTCATTTTTGGCTTCGGAGTCTATGAGGATGACAGAAATTAGTATAAAAGCATGTGCAAATCGAACGTGTTTAAAGCAATTATTTCGCACTGGATTTACGTCTCACATAAGACACGTTCACCAGTAGCGTAGCAAAAGGCATTTTCACGTGACATATTTATGTGACGTGATGTCTTACAACTTTTGGATCGCATAACCAGCGTACCAATTAATGGCCCTTTTGATCGAAGTATGGCAACCTGGGTTAAGACAGCCGAGCTTTAGAATTAAAAGACGGTGCCTTAGTATCACTTAAGATTTGTTAGCCACCACCCATGCTTGGGAAGCTTAACATTAAGATTAAGGCGATGCATGGAAAAGCACTACTTGGAGGTGAGCAGGACCGTGCAAGAACACCACCGAACATTTGAGAGGTACCTGCGAAAACTCATCTTGTCGTTGTGAACGGCTGTTCACTGTTTATCAATTGGCTACCAAGTTGTAATACAAATATTATTGTGCATACGAGTTCCAAGTACATATTCGTCTGGCATAGCATTATCCAACTGCAACCAGCCATGACGAACGGAATTACTCAGGATCGGACTGCGCTGCCAAAACTGCCCACGACAGCACCATCACTTATCCGCATTTGCATTGCTAATAACCGATTACTTGGCGTTAATTGTGCGACCCATTCTCAACCGACGGTACGGGACATGCTTTCTACACCTGCCTCGCACAGGCGACCACGACGAGCACTAGCTGGCCGACGTGCGCGACGGCGGCTCGTTCTCGGCCGCTCCGACGAGCACTAGTTGGCCGACGTGCGCGACGGCGGCTCGTTCTCGGCCCCTCCGACGAGCACTAGCTGGCCGGCGTGCGCGACGGCGGCTCGTTCTCGGCCCCTCCGACGAGCACTAGCTGGCCGGCCTGCGCGACGGCGGGTCGTTCTCGGCCCCTCCGACGCCGCCGGAGGCGCCGGCCTCCCCGGAGACGACCGGGGCGTCGCGTGCCGTCGCGGCAGCTCGGCTCCGTCAACGGCTTGGTCCCGCTCGAAACCGGCGCCGATCGCCGGCTCGTAAACACAAGAATTCGTGTCATGGCGCCGACCGAAACGTGCCGCTAACGGGGCTATTCGCGTCCAGGCGACGACCGAGCAGTCATAAATTGATTACCGGTTGGATGGGAACCAGTGATGAGGCTGCCATGAGCGCCATTGACGTCTACATTGGGCCGTGCACTTTGTATGCTGACGAGGTATTAATGCGACCATAACCATTCTCACTGGGAGGCTGCTGAGTACGGCAGCATCTGCAGCCTGTCGTACTGCTTGGTACCGCAGACGGGAAAACGCCCTCGCCGAGCACGTATTGATTCCGTGTTGGACTGTGTGGCCGAGGTGTAACTGTTTGCGTTCATAGAGGACGATCATAGGGGATCATAGGGGATCATAGGGGATCATAGGGGACGTTCATAGGGGACGATCATTTCACTGATGCGACGAGGAAGGTGACACTGCACCGCCGCCTGCAGGTGGGGCGGGGATGGCCGACAAGTTCAGGTGGTCAGCTCTGGGCACCTAAGGTCCCGGGTTCGACACTCGTATGTACCACTCGGGACATTTCCCAATCTCGCAGCCCACCGGCGAAGCAGTGCGGGCGGCGCCATTAGCCGTGATCGTGCATAAAGTGAGTTGGAAATACCTAATAAACAATAAACAACAAGCCGCCTGCAGGCTACACCCATCTTCACTGACACGGGCTTCGCTCCTCCTGTGTCGCACTGTAGCGCGCCATTGTTACATTCTTCTGAAGTGCCACATCTTCTGGGTTTGATTCAGTCGTCAATGGTGGCTGTTGAGGGTGCAGCAGCAGAAAAGCTAGCAGTCCAGCGAATTTTTGCTGCAGCAGATGCGTCTCGTTCCGTATAAACGTGCATGAAACTCGCGCTCCGTCGATGGGTAGAAGTGTCTGGTGTCACAAATCGTGTGGTGGTGTGTACCTCTTCGAAAGAGATGAGGGCACTCAAATAACAGCATAGGTAGATATGGTGGTATATACACTTGGTATGCTGTACTCTGGCTATAAACAAAGGCATGGATGAGCGTTAGCATTCCACTCACTTATTGTCCACCTTCTCATCACTCTCATCATTCTCGTTGAGAGCAAAGGTTCAAAATGTTTAGAACCCGAAAATGGCCCGGCATGTTAAAACGTAATTAATGTTGCATGATGAGCTTAATTCTTTGCCATGTATAAATGCGTTCATATTTATACAAATATCAGCTGAAAAATGCTCTCGCGGATGGACATTTGGTGTTTGAGAATTGTGTCCGGACCTCATGGGATTTTACCGTTAGAAGCTTATGCATCCAATGATTATTCATGGAATTACGTTCGTCACAAGTATGGGTCCTGGCGAAGATGCCACTGATGTTACAATGACAATACAACGCATAGAGAAAGAGAGAGCCTGTTCTCTCAGCATTCGTGCCAAGCAACGCATTCTAGTGTCGCGTGGAAGCGACAACTATAAAACAAACACATCACACGAGCCATTCACCAGCCCTCCTCATCAATCAGCCGGACACTGTGTTGGTGCTGCGGCGGAGACTCTCCCGGCTGGAAATGCCAGCCGGTCAGCGCCGTCTGCCTGCTGCCACACACTGCGAGGGAGACCGGCGCGGACGCTGCCGTCCGGACCGTCCGCCACACACCGGGAGGGAGACCGGCACGGACGCTGCTATCCGGACCGTCTGCCACACACCGGGAGAGAGACCGGCACGGACGCTGCTATCCGGACCGTCTGCCACACACCGGAAGGGAGACCGGCGCGGACGCTGCCGTCCGGACCGTCCGCCACACACCGGGAGAGAGACCGGCGCGGACGCTGCCGTCGGGACGGCCGATGAGTGCCGAGCGGAGTGTAATGAGTCTCCTGGGACACTGAGGCGGCGCTGTGTGCCGCTGCCGGTCCCCCGCAGCGAGTGTGGTGTTATGACGGACGGCCGCACCTCCGCACGGACAGCCGTTTTTATGCCGACTTGAACATGGCTACAGTAGTCGGCACGCAGCGGGTGCGCGTTTTTGCCGCGCCGTGCCGCGGGCGGGCAGCTCCAGAGCTTTTAATCAGCGGTGCTCAGCGTGCCTTCTCCCGGCCCTTGGGGCATGTGGGTCGACGTTTAGATGATGGACAGGGTGAACGCTTGAATTTGAGGCCCGAGACCGTCTACTTATATGCACTAGTCCGTGGTAGCTTTTATCGTGAAGCTGCCTGGGCTGTTAGGATATGACGTTGAATTGATTTGTTGTATTGTTTTCTGCGCCATGTGCGGGCGGAGAGCACGCCATCGTTCTTCTGGCGTTTTTAAAATTCGAGTGAATGAGATGGGAAGCACCACCAACAAACTATAGTCCTCTGTCAGCGCCATAATGTTTTGCTTCGTGGTACCGGGAGCTTTGAATTACCTATCGCTTGTCTATGTCACGACACTTTGCATTGGGCCACATTAACACCCATCCGTTAGTTCGATGATAATCTAACTGGCTAATGGTCAATCTGCAAGTGAAATTACGCCACCACTCCCACATGATTGCATCCGATGAGAAGTGCGAATTGACTCGCTGATATCAGGTTGGTACCATATGCATACGTCATCGCCTTCGTCGGAACGATTATAGCCTCAGCACGCAATTGAGACAAAGACACAAAGGATTAACAGCAACACAGTGCTTGTGATGAGGATGAACAATGGTTAATTGTGAGTAATTCGGAATGTTTGCCCCTCCTCCAGTCGGTGATCAACCTGACCAAGGTCAATTGCAAGTGTCACGGCGTGTCAGGATCCTGCTCCACTGTCACCTGCTGGCAGCGACTGCCTCCCTTCAGGGAGGTTGGTAAGTGCACACTCTGCCTGATCCTCTCCCTCCCTTCAGTGAGATTGGTAAGCGTGCAATCTGCCTAATCCTCTGCCTCCCTTCAGGGAGGTCGGTAAGTGCATAATTTGTTTGTTTCTCTGCATCCCCTCTAGGAGGTTGGTGAGTGCACACTGCCTGATCCTCTGCCTCTCTTCAGCAGGGAGATTGGTAAGCGCGCAATCTGCCTGACCCTCTTCCTCCCTTCAGAGAGGTTGGTAAGCGAGCAATCTTCGTGATCCTCTGTCTCCCTTCAGAGAGGTTGGTAAGTCGGCACTGTCTGATCTTCTGCGTCCTCTCACTGAGGTTAGTGTGCACAACACACTCCGTATGATGCTCTGCATCCGTGCAGGGAGACTGGCAAGTGTGAGCTTCGCCAAGTCGTCTGTGTCTCTTCAGGAAGGTAAGTGTGCGCTCTGCTTTATCTGTAGCCTTTTTCCATGGAGGGTAGTATGTGTACACTTAATCTGTTTTCCTGCCTTTTTCCTGGGAGAGTGGCAAGTGCACATTTTGCTTGATCGAAGTTTAGCGTGAATATTGTAGCTTACCCGTCCTTAGCAAGGTTGGCATGAAAATGCTACTTAACCCATCTCCGGGGGTTTGAACTCTCTGTGCTCATGCTCCTGTCGAGGATGCTGACACGTTCATGGTTATCATGGTGAGAGAGTGTGGTAAACATGTGCAGATTATGCCGTCTTCACGGAGGTTGTTGGCTTTGCTTCGCAATGCCATCCTCTGGAACGCTGGTAGGATGTGATGCTTGAACCGTCGTCACAAGTCTGATAACCATGTGTGATGAATGGCCCGTGCCCGGGGATGTTTGCATGTACTAGCCTCCTCCTCATGGACGTTTACTAGCTGATTATGAAATCCTCAATCATGGCAACTCTGCCCATTCGTCCCTGATTAGGTCATTATGTTTATATTTTATATACCGTTATAGCAACGGAACACATCAGCATTGCATCGTAACCCGGCTGTATAGTATAATTACGGTGTCAGTTTTGCTTAACAAGCCTGCTCTCGGTAACCAGGGCGAATGCCCATGAAACGGGCTGCTTAAGGCTCATTAAGTAAGAATGTGCCCTAATCCAGTCTTCATTTGGGTATACTTAGTTTATCTGCAACAGGTGGGACTAAAATAACACTCTGACCTATATTTCAAATCGTCACAAATCTCCACAAACCTGTCCGGATGGAGTTCGGGGTGAGTTCTGTCTCACAAAACAGTCGAGAGGATTCGCTTCACGGATCCGTCTTCAGGCATGCAACGCCGTCTGCCCCCAACAACAGCCGGTGCCGCGTGTGCGCCAAGGAGTAAAAACGGCTGGGCGTGTGTGTGTGGTCAGCCAGATCTAATCACCTCGATCTACTACCACCGTGGGGTGCGACCGTCGGCCGGCCACGCCCCGAAGCGTCCATTCATTGCTCGGTTGTCGCGGAGAGATCTCGACCGGCTGGTTGCAGCACTAGTGCCCGGGGTGTCCACCGGCCACCCCGGTGCCACCTCTTGCACCGATAACGGCTCTAGGTCGCCGGTTGACCGGCTACGCCCCGGGTCAGCCGCGCGCACCTGCCGCCGATTGGAGCTGATAGGCCGGCCCAGTTTTGGCCCCGCCCCGGGGGGTTCGTTTGATTGGTGGGTGGTGGGTTCGTACTTTCCAGGAAGTGTCGAAGTGCCAGGTGATTACATGTTTATGCTCAAGGTGATAAAGTTGAGCTACTAAGCAATATTTATGATCGATTTCGGAAATTCGCTGCAGTGTATGGTTCAAGAAGTATATATTGCATTCGGTATTGTGGCGCCCATTTCGATCAAGCGCATTCAAATCCAGTAGAAGTGCACTCGTTTGGAATATATTTCTGCTGACATTGGCTGCAATGTTGCCAAAGGCTCGCACAGTTGTCGAATACTGCATACGTATTTCGAACTTTATTGCCATTTTCTTGATTTGACACATCGACTTTGCTTCTTTCTTAAATTAGTGCTTTCAAAGGTGGCACGCTTTCGCGCAATGCTGTCGGAATATACACCTATGTAGGCACTCTTACTAGTACTTGAATGCGTTTTTGTGGCATGGGGGCGAGTAGTTCAGGGATGATATGTCCGTCTCCAAAACGAAGGGTTGTAGTCCTACTTGTCACTAATTTTCGGCCGTGACAAATTTTCGTGAGAGATTGGCGACGCTATATGACCGAATGCAGTTGACGCATCGTAAACACCAAGAACCATTCATTAAATTTTGGAAACGCGTTGATGCATGATCGAGAGTGGGTGTAGCTAAGCATTGCTTCGAATCTGTGCACTATTACCACGTTGACAATACCTTGTACATTTTGTCGTCCGTGAGTATGCCCTAGAGATTGTACTTGCGTATTCGCGGACGCTTAGGAGACTGTTATGCTTCCACTGAATAACAATCTGCCAAGTGAGAAAGTAACTGATCGATAACATCAGGTAGGGAAAGCTAAGCCTCATATTTTGTATTTAAGAAAGCTTCAGCGAGAAGCTCATGCCCCACATACACTCCAGTATTATCTGTAATCGACGACATGCTATGCATAGAATGCATTTCCAGTGGTCGCTGAAATCACCTACAGCGTCTGAAACGTTCCGAGGGTGGGATTTCACCACAGTGTGACCCACCGAGGAGTTGCCGGGTGGCTGCGTCTGTCTCCTTGTCACCTACAGACAAACTGTTGGATGCTCGCAGCTATCTTCCCTGATTTGTAGCGGAATGATGGCATCTATCTTCTCGTGATGTACCGACTCTTAGGTAACCAGATACCAGTGACCGAGCCTGGAGACGATCTCATCGTAAGCCCGGCATGTGCATCTTATACGATCTCGTCTCATACGAGTGAGTTGAATGGCTTCTGACCGGTGACCGCAGGTGACCTGCTGAAGGACCAGTACGACGGCGCCACCGAGGTGGTGGTGACCCGTCGGGGGAAGCTGAGGGCGCGGTACCGGCGCTACAAGCGACCCACCGCCAACGACCTGGTCTACATCCAGGAAAGCCCCGACTACTGTCGCAAAAACGCCACGCTCGGCTCTTCAGGTACGTCCGCACGCTACAAGTTCACACGCGCTCAGCAGGCGCCTCCAGCGCGCTCAGTTTTCACTTCAGCGTTCATGCACCGTCTCGCGGTGCACGCCCTTTCGCACCTTCCCCGAATCCTGCATCCTTCATCTCCACAAACTGTCACGGCGGTCGCCTGCGCATGATCACCACCATCGTTGACGCGCCTGTGCAGTGCCACCTGCCCGCGCGGAAGTTCGCCACGCTCGCCAGCCGAGTCCCGGGCGGCGATCGGCTCTCACGGCCATGTGTTCTGCCGCAGGCACGACCGGCCGCGCCTGCCACCGCACGTCGCAGGGCACCGACGGCTGCGGCCTGCTGTGCTGCGGCCGCGGCTACAACACTCAGCACGTCACCGTACACGAGCGCTGCAGCTGCAAGTTCGTCTGGTGCTGTAAGGTGCGCTGCAAGACGTGTGTGCGCCGCCGCATCGTGCACACGTGCAAGTGAGCGGCGCTGCCGGGCGCGTGACGGACGGCCAGCAGCGCGCGCGGCGGCGCGCACCGACGGCGGCGGACGCGGCGCGGCCGGACACTGAGTGAGCCGTGCAGTGACAGACCGACGCCGGACAGACGTGGCGGACACGAGCGCCGCTCGTTCGCGCTGTGTCCGGTGGTCGCGGATGCGTCGTCGATGTAGCCAGGTGAAGCGCGCCACAGACGTCCGCTTGCGACGAGAACAGCAGACCGGAAGGGCAGACCGGAAGGGCAGACCGGAAGAGCGGCAGAGGCGGCGTAGTTTCTGTTGACCAGCAACACACAATTCCAATGCCACGAGTGGGCTCAAAGGTGGTGTTTTTTTGCGCGCGGCTATGAATAATTCTTCATTTATTATGGAACAGCAGTGGACGCTGTCGACTGTCATGAATGGTTGATTGCTGGATTAGTGTGTGTAGTCTTTGTACATACTGCCCTTTGTACATGTTGCCCTTTGTTTGCCAAAGTATTAAGCGGCCAAATGCATGCAACAGCTTTTGGCCGAATTAAGTGCATAATTGTCGTGTACATAGGTTGATGCATGGGAGGATCATGGCCACCAAATAGGTGCTAAAGTATCGCTAGGTAGCTTTATTTATACAGATGCAGTACGATGACGAATTTGGTTTCCTCTATAGTGAACATTATATGTGGCATCAGCGACCAAAAAAACGGGCCATGCCAATAAAGATCAGCATACAACTCACGTGCTCCGACTTCTCGGTTACATCTCTTCTGCACCTGGCTTCATCGCATCACGTAATCTGACGTTCGAGTCCATAGCCCGCCCCGCTGCACCAGTACCACTGCACAGTACTCCCGCCCGTATCATTCAGTCGGATTCCATTACCTTGAGTCTGTTCCACCCATTGCGCAATCGCACTCCATCCCATTCGCAATACCTCGCTCGAGTCACCCTGCCCCACATGTTCTCACTACACCAGACCCATCGGGTCCATTGTGTTTAATTCCATTCGTGTTTGGTATATCGTTCTTCGTACATCCAGTGCCCACCCAGTATTTTCATCATTTCGTCCAAACCTCCTCGTCAGCTTTGTGCCGCTCAATACAGTCGTACGTTTTTCAATTGTTTAGTCCAAGTCTCCTCGTCAAGCTCATACTGCTCAATACGGTCTGCATTTCTAAATAGCTTCCTCCAAGTCTCCTCGCCAGGTGCGCGCCACTCAATGCTGTGCACGTCTCTCAGCCACGGCGATATCTCCCGGTACCCTCTGAATCGCTACACCCGATTCATGTCTGCACACTCTTCCCATGCCTACCAAGCTCGTGGCCAGCTTGTCCAGCCAGTTGAATCCAGCTATTTTGCTTTGAATACCGATAACGTTAGTATTATTCCATCTCGTCACCTACACTCCATGTCACCTACTATATATCCCCCTGCATAATGACACCTGGCTTCTTGAGCGTCATGTTGCCTGCTGCACTATTTCCCTAATTCCGACTCTTAGCTTTGCAAAATGTAGCACTTTAGTCGTTCCTCGTCACTTTGCTTCACCCGTTCCGGTTCCATCACCTAATCCCATTCATTTCATTCCGCTGCAATGTGTCCCCTCCCCGCCGTTCAGCCTCGCCTCCTTCACGTGCACTGCATTCGATTTCACGGCGCCTCAGTCGTACCGCTCTATTCCGTTCATATCCCCCACGCCGCCGCCTGTTCCACCACCGCCGACCGCTCCACGCCGCGGTGTCTCGGCACTCGGCCGGCCGCCACGGTGATCGGAGGCTGCGAGTCGTCGCCACGACGTCGCCAGCTCGGTGTCCATGCTAATGAGCGCGCGGCGGCGCTTCTGCCGCGCTCCGGACACCGCGAATTGCCGTACGCATTCTTCACCGCTGCAGACGGTGCATGCGCGGCCAGCTGCCGGCGCAGCAGCGCGCTGCGTCGACGGTGAGCCAGGCCGTGCCGTGGCGCGCCAGCGATTCAATGGGCATATGTGGAGGAGGTTTTTGCGGGCGCGTGAGCTGTGAGAGAGCGTGAAATGACCAGCCGGAACCGATTGGAAATGCTGCGGTTCGCCAGCGGCACCCGACAAAAAGATCGGCGGGCGTGTTTTTTCACCTGCCACTTGAAGCAAAGGACGCCGTCGGGTGGGAATTCGTGACCCATTACACACCCGGAGACGTGATTTGAATAGAACGATAATTTCACGGCAATTAATGTTTCACAGTCCAGTCCGTGAAGCTGTTCTTGCCGGTGTTTTTATGCACGAACACGGCAAGTGTTTCAAGTGTCAATGGATCGGGGCGGGTTGGGTGATGTACAATAGCCTGCACACCAAGCGAAAGATTTCCAAATGCGCCAACACATGAACTTACGTGTACAATGCACCTCTGTCTCAGAGAGACAGAGGATACACATTGCAATATCTCAACCCTGGTTCTGTGCGTGAAGTTGAATCCCCTTTTTCCGTGCCTGTGGGCGGAAATCATCTTCCAGAAGGCAAGATGATTTTATGTGGATTGTTTATGCAATGTCATGGAAGTAATGCGAAGTTTGACGAAGTTTCGGGACGGGGAGGGGAAGCGTTGGGGAACACGCCTCCACCCCAGCCGTGACGATGCCCATGTGCGTGCCATTTCAGAACCAACTGTGCTGAGGCTCTGAAACATGGTAACTTCTCTATTTATACTTGTGATCAATTTTTGCACAGGTCATAGTCTCACCATGGCGATAACAGTGTTTTATCCCTACCATGTTACCACTTTCAAATATCATCGCAAAGCCCTCCCTAATGAGGACCGAGAAACTGGAGTATCAATCAAAAATTGTCACTTCGGTTCTGGCACAACAAACCTTTTCACACGAACAATAATAAATAACCCAACTTCAAAGAACACCAGATAAATCATTTTAATAATTTCAATTGCAATCAATATTCAAAAGAGTAGTTTGTTTCCAAAATGTATCTTTTTAACATTTTCCAAAAATAATATATATATATATATATATATATATATATATATGCCAATATCAAAGACAATAAGCAGCACACAAAATATTATTGCGGGCCCTGCCTCATCTCAGTACATAAGAAAATTATATAATAGCTGTTGGTGATTCCAGAAGGCTCAATTTCTGAGCGGACACTCTCAACATTTGCTTGGTACTGCCATCGAAGTTGGCAGGCAGTACCAACTTCGCAGTCGACGCCTGGATACACCCCATTCAAATTATATGCGGATTATATGCCGATCGATAAGATGATGATCTAGTGAACAACAACGATCAAGTGGCGGTTCCAGGAAGACGAAGCTGTGAGTGGTTGCTAGGGTGACATGAGTATTTCCCTTTTTCTCAGGAAAGACTCGCATGGTAAAGGTGTACATGGCGGACGTTCGGAGGCAACAGGTCGCATGGCAAACGTTCGTGAGGGAAACGGTTCGCATGGCAGAAGCTCGCATGACAAGAATTCGTAAACAAAAACCCGTCAAGGATAAAGCTTCTTCGGCAGAATTTTGCAAGGAAATACTGGAAAGCAAAAACTCGCAAGAAAAAGTTCGTCATGGATCAGATTCGCATGATGGAGGTTCATAGGCAAAAATCCGTCGGAGATGAAGCTTACATGAGACAAAGTGGCATAGTAAAGGTTCGTATCACGAAAACCCGCTGGGGAAAAAAAACTCGTCATGAAAACTTTATGTATGACAAGAGTTTGCATAGAAACACACAATGCGTAAGAATGGGCACTCCCTCGAAGTAGACTGTACCGCAAGATGTCTGTATGTTAGTGCCGAGATGCAAGCAATGCTGTTGTCAATATTAATTGGGCTTTCTTGCTGTTCAGTGATGCTATGTTCACAACATTCGCCATCGAGTTCTCCTATCGTCGTCAGCTGTTGGAGAACACGGAGAAGGGCCACTTTATGATGGGCTTGAATGTTCGGTCATGGTTGCGTCCCAGCCTCGATGGCCTCGATGGTTCGGTGCGCTTGATGGGATTTGAACGCGGGGCCTTTGATGTAAGAATCTGGTACACTACTTGCTAGCCGTCACTAACATTACAAGCTGCGAACACACTTAGGAGTTTTCCCATACGGGCTTTTTCCATTGCGATATTCTTGCCGCGTACGGACATGTTCCGCAAGAACGCTTGTCTTATCCCTCAATCGAAATTATTTCAATGCAAATCTTGGCGTATCAAATTTTCCTCTTACAAGTTTCGTTTCAACCAAAACGAGCCTTACTCACATCCAATCGTTTGTCATGCAAACTTTTGCCATTACCAGTTTTTCTCTCTATGAGCCCTGCGAACTTTTGCCATACGAACTTTTGCTTGCGAGCTTTTATCATACGAATATTTAAGATGCGAACTTTTATCCGGTAACGAGTTCACAAAATATATCACATTTGATGTGCTTGACAGTGCCATTGAACATGAAAAAAAGCTAAGCATAATAGCATAGGCACCATGACATCGCTTGAGCTATCATAAGTCGCAATCCGACTATTAATTTCCGAAATATAAGCGGTCGGTGGTATTAAAAAGCATAACACCATCTTGTTGTTCCCATGTACACCTTCCACTAAACATGCATTCTGCATGCGCTAGCGGTAGAATGGTTCATTGAGAACAATTCGATTATCGCCGTACATATGGGGCGGGAATTAAATGCACACCTCGTTAAAGATTATTTTGCGATGTGAAAATACGGAAGCATATTAGAGCGCCACCGTTTGCAATGGCTGATGGGCCATCGTCTTCCCACGTTATAGCACAGCATATTTCAGGATGTCCTGCTGGTACGCTGACCGGTCACGTGATATGTGGAAGTATGTCGGGCCGCTTCTCGCTGATATCGGTATTTGCCTGCAATTTACCTTAAATATTGTCTAAAAATGTCAGTAATTAGCGTAGGAGATTGATGGGCAACTTGTTCACCTGCTAGAAGAATAATGTCCCAATTAAGAGATGACCTAAACACATACTGGCATCAATCCCACTCCGCCCGCCCCAATTATCATTCCCTACTGCAAAACTTTGAATTAAAAAACAAGACCCTTCGACCAAAATAATTTATCCACTCTAATTTTAAATATATTCAATGGGAGATTCTCCACTACATCACGAGAGCAGCCTATTTCATTCGTCAATCACCCTTTGACTGAAAACTTGTTGGCGTTTAGCATCATTCAGATTAGCATTTCCAACCCTTCTACTATCTCAAGAATCTCAATCATATCACACCTACCTCTTTGTCCTATGCTATGATTGGATGAGTGCATCTCTAATGACAAATTCACTCTGAGTGTATCTCTTATCCTCTCATCCGCCCCTCCCCATTTCTAAATTTCCTTGTTCACTCATAACCCGAGTAGCTTTGTAGTTCTTCCCGAATACCTATATATCCTTTTCTGAGCAAGGGATGTAGGTGCTCTCGCTGAATTTTTTAGATCGGAATATCTCGCTGATATTTTGGCTTCATTTAGTTGGCACGCCCCGTTTGAAGATATTTGACGGATCACAACAGTTGCCTTCCTCACCGCACTGCGGAAAGGTTGTAAAATGTCGGTACACGAGCAGGGATTGCCTTACTACACTGCGGAAGGTGGCAAAATGTACTGGGGAATGTAGCAAAATGCACTGGGAAAGGTGGCAAGATGCACTGGGTAAGGTGGCAAAATACACTGGGGAAGGTGGCACAATGCCGGTACACGGTCAGGGGTTACCTTGTTGCACTGGGGAAGGTGGTAAAATTCCGGTGCACGGACACGGGTTACCTTACTCTACTGAGGAAGGTGGAAAAATGCCCATGCGCGGGCGGGGGTTAAGTAATAATTCACGAAAATTGGCGTCAAAACACGAGATCTTCACCCGCGTTCGGTGGGGATCTATTTCGGTCCCTCCTCATACGGGTTTTCCACGACAGCAGGAAAACGGCGGCGCGCAGCGACGCAACATCTTCACTACCTCTCCCCTGGTAATTTGTGGGTCTAAAGTGAACATCTCAACTTCAGATCATGCAGAGCCATTAACCTAACTCAGGTCAAAGAGGACCACCTCCAAAAACGTTTGAGGATTGATCACTCGTACACATGAAGAGATATTGAAATTAAACTCGTTTCTTGAGTGCAATTTTCCAGTGTCTCCAAACCCTATTTTTCGGATTTTTGTTCGAGGACGCGAGCGACCTGATTTTTGCCAGCGACCTGATGTCATGACCAATTTTGGCCCATATTGGGTCAAATTACCTATTTTTGTAATATGCATGCTCTTCTAACATCATTTTGACCTTGGTATGCATGCATCAGGAGAAGTTCCCTATCCAATTCGTTTGACATCCGTCTAGTTGCCTAAGGTCGGATCACAATAAAGTGTGAAATACGGGCTAAGCCTATTTAGACACTGATATCTGGTTTACATGGAGTTTGTATAGGCTAAATAGTGTCAAAGTCGCATTGCACGACCGCTACTACCCAAATATGCCGATATAGGATGTTTTTGAATCATGGATTTGTTGTCAAAACCGACATTCTGGTTCTCAAAATTATCCCCCAAAGACCGTTTCGGACTCTATTCGTGGAGGACATTCCGATGGCACCCCGCTCGTCTTCGTGCAACGCTTAGTTTGGAAGTTAGTCGAGGGAGTTTAAGGACACCTCCCAGAGACAAGGTGTGAGGATCTGACCGGAGACATGGCGCGGGTTAATGGGTTAATGCACTCTTGAATTTCTATATTTATTGCTTTTTGATTCTGCCCCTTTTCAATGTTCCACAGTTTCAAGGCGTATGTGGGTGTGTAAACTTCGTGGCAGCAATCCGCTTGCGCTACCTTGGGAGGTAATCAGACAATAAGTCTTCGAGATCTCAGGAGTGGAATCCTCTCCCCGCACGGGAATCGAGATTAAATAGTCGCAAAGGAATATAGTTAAAATGCGACGTTAGCAAGCTGGAGTTTACTGACGCTTCGCAGAGGTGCATACGGGTAGGTATATAGTCGTCGAAATATAATCGTCTCATTGTACTGCGAAGAGTTGCGAGTAGAGTTTCTCTGACCACAAGTGGCCGCAGCCAGACTGAGTCCAGGTACAAACTGTCACGCTTTGAATTATGCTTACACCACGTGTGCTTTTATATTGATGCATAGGTTGTCACGGATAAAAATCGGCTGAAGAAACAAGAGTTCTTCAAGAGTCGATAGTAGTTTCAATGCGACCGACGACAAAACACAGCACATTTGTGCTTCAAATAAAGCCAGAAGCTCTGCGAGGCAAGGTGCATGCAAAGCAAATCTTCAGTTTCAAACGGGCGCAGGTTCATCAGGCCACTATTTATCCACGATGTTGGAGGTACGCGAAATCGTAGTGTTCAAACGGTGAAATCTATCGGAGGCCTACCCAGCATAGTTCCCGGTAACACTTAGCCGTCAAAGCTCCGACACGCCGGAAATACTGGTAATTTGCTGTTCGGTGTCTGGTCGTTCCCACGATAAGCGTGCCTGGCTACGCTTTGGCCGAGTGCCTCCTCCGTGAAATTCTGGCGTGACCTGGCCCACAGCGTGCTTCCGCTCCAACCGTGCTTTAATTAAGAGCCTCACGTGTGCATTGCGAGGTGGCGTGTCGACATGCTTGACATAATCAGAAGGCGGAGCTTCCTTCCATTTCATGTCAGTGAGAAAAGAACAGTTGGTGAATCCAAAGTGGTAGTCTGTTCCAAAGCGACGAACATACGTGTGTAGGCGAGAATGACCTGATGCTTTTTAGCCTTTCAAGTTGGGCATCAAAATGAGATAAGAAATTGGTGTAGGGGTCTTTCACCCAATTACATCATGCACTCAAAATTTTCCGCGCAAGTGGGAAACACAAGTTAAGATAGCATCTTTGTCACAATATTGAAATGAAAGCTGTTGCTACACAGGGTGCTTTATGTGGTTTGAGCATGTCAGCGTATAAAGATTTATGCAGCACATCAATCATAAGAAACGGTAACTATTGTTTTTGGATTGCAGCTAAAAACACCTAAACAGAGGATCTCAGGACGTCGCATGTGAAGTGCTGATGCATGCGCTGACAGATTAAACCCCGAAAACAAAATGAACTCTTGAGGTTGAGAAATCAAGCTTGGAGGACTCCTTCTGTGCATTGTCCCTTTGAAACCAAAACATGGAACCACCCCGGAAGCAAAGGCTCCCGACTGCGGTAAAAACAAAAAAGCATACGGGAAGCCCGGCTGTTTTTGCGCTACTCTGCAGTCATTGCCTTTTGATTCCACTGCTGTGGAACACCGACCGGCGTTTTTCCAATGTAGGAAATCACATAAGGCTCCACGTCTGATATCCAGCCCCATGTCGCACTGTCATTCTAGACACAGGTACTTACTGAAGCACCATGGGAAAGGTCTGCCGAATGTCGAAAGCGCAGAGCAATGCTGATAAGAGGATAACAACCACAATTCAAACAGTGATATAGCAATTTAGGATCTGGGCTCTGTGGTTTACGGCCAATCACTGTTTGTATTGTAGATACGAAATGGAGGTGGCCAGTGGAAGTGGGCCCATTTCAGCAGTACCACGCCGGCGCTTTGTGTGTCGCGTCTACCGCCCGGCAGCTATTCGCGATAGCGATTCGAACCCACCCTCTTCAATTAATTCATATTAGGCTGTCGCACAAGTCGCTCATTACGACGAATTAATAGTCGGGCCACGACTAACGGGCTGGGACAATGTTCGACATGGGACGTGGCGGCCCGTTCCAGTGGCAGCCGGTCACTCCCGGCGGCCCGTTCTGGCGGCAGCCGGTCGCTCTCCGGCGGCCCGTTCTAGCGGCAGCCGGTCGCTCCCCGGCGGCCCGGTTCGATAGTGCGATAGTGTACAGTGTAGCGAGCTCGACAACGTGGTCTCAACACACCAACTCAGGCACTAGCTGTGAGATGCAGTTCCCGATCGCAGAGAGGTACAATGTCACGGCTGCACTACGAACGGAACACGGAGCGCGTTGTTCGAATGACTGCTGTTTCGACAGCTGGCGTCAGTCCGATTATCGTCCGTGACCGGGCGTGTGACTGAGCGCCCTTGCGGCTCGCTCTTGTTCTGCATCCGCCACGCAGGGGCACCCACGCGCAATTTCCCGTCACACACCTCACACAGCGCACACACGCAAATATTGGCACGAGGCGAGGGCCGGAAAAGCCGCCTGTTACAGTTGACCGTCGACGCACGTGAATTAGAAAACGCTGTCAGCACAATCGCGGATATTGTAAGCCGCGGTTTGAGGGCGCATTGTCGTCAATCGGGGCCCCGTGTCCGCGTGCCCGCGCCCCGGCTTCCCTCGCGGCAACTGGAGACGGTCCCAGCCGCTGCCTTCACGGACGATGCCGCGGAGTTGGTTCCAGCCTCCACGGCTGTACGTATTCATACTGCACCAGCATGACATGCTGACTGGCAATGCACCTATATTCTGAATCGATAATCGATGCAGTGAAGCAGATTTACGATATGCCAACGGCTAGACAACGCGCGGACAATGATTGATGCACACCAGACTTCACCGTTTTGCGATTCGACATAGGTAGCACCGAGAAACAAAGCCATTCGACTGCATGACGCACACTGTATACTAGCTCCTTGGTGAATCCATTCAACATAAAAAATACTGAACCGAAATGATGCCTAAATTTCTACAGTACAGGTACCGAATTCCAACTCCTATCAGTGAGGAAAACACATTTCGAACAACATCACATGACCTCCACCGACATGAAACAATACAAAGTTGTATTGCTCTGTCCGTCCTTCGCCGACGTCTTGGTTCGTTCACAGGCAGCGGGCGAAGCATGGCCGAATTCCTAGCTTGAAAATGAATCTGAACCATCATTCAGAATACACGTTGTTCAAATGGACCAATATGAGAATGAATCACGCCATGGCATCGGCCATTACCATTCATCAGCCGGGGTTTGGTCCAAGGACGAGGGCCAACGGCGCAAGCAATATAGATGCCGCTGCATTATGGTAAGTTGATTTGTGAAACGTTGGAGGGGTGTCCCTCGGATGCGTGCTGCTCAGTGTCACACGGATGGATGGCTGTGATCAGTGGATGACTGCCATCAGTGGAGGACTGCCATCAATGGATGGCTGCTATCAGTGGAGGGCTGCCATCCGTGGAGGGCTGTCACCAGTGCATGGCTGCCATCAGTGGAGGACTGCCATCAATGGATGGCTGCTATCAGTGGAGGGCTGCCATCCGTGGAGGGCTGTCACCAGTGCATGGTTTCCACACTGTTGAATGGCTCCCATCAGTGGATGGCTGTCATCAGTGGATGGCTGTCATCAGTGGATGGCTGCCATCAGTGGATGGCTGTCACCAGTGGATGGCTGCCCTTTCCCCACTTTAAGCCCATCAGTGGATGGCTGTCATCAGTGGATGGCTGCCATCAGTGGATGGCTGTCACCAGTGCATGGTTTCCACACTGTTGAATGGCTCCCATCAGTGGATGGCTGTCACCAGTGGATGGCTGCCATCAGTGGATGGCTGTCATCAGTGGATGGCTGCCATCAGTGGATGGCTGCCATCAGTGGATGGCTGTCACCAGTGGATGGCTGCCATCAGTGGATGGCTGTCACCAGTGCATGGTTTCCACACTGTTGAATGGCTCCCATCAGTGGATGGCTCCCATCAGTGGATGGCTGTCACCAGTGGATGGCTGCCATCAGTGGATGGGTGCCAACTGCGAGTCAGTTCTGCCAACTGTGAACGGTCTTGACCGCTGTTGATTAACCCTTGCCACGAAACGATGGATAGACCAGCTCCAGCGACGCCTTCCCATCCGTTCCTGGATTCCTTGGCACCCCTGGCGATGGCCAGTGCCGTGTCCACAACAGCGAGGGGTGGCAGCAATTTGTTGTCTGTTGTCGCAAAGTGCGGCGGGGTTCTGCCGGCAGGCAGGTGAATGTCTGACATTACCATTCCCCAGTAATTCATGGATCTTCCAGTGGCAGATCGGTCAAGCAGACAAATTAGACTAACTGTAGACCACGGGTGAACGCACAATGGCGACACGTGAATAATTTATGGCCGGAACCCATTGAGCGGCCATGCCTTCGCACAAATCCCCGGTTTTAAACTGGGAATTGAATTAGCCAGTGATGGGCCGGGGCAGGCAGCCGCGTCATTACCCCTGCCCTGCCCGCCGTTTGGCCGGTTTTACTGCCACCAGTCGCGGCGGCGCCGGTGCACCCCCGAGATCAAACGGTGCCGACTGGACCGGCCGGTCGCTCGGCAGCCGCGGCGGCGGCCGAGGACGGCACAGGTGACCGTCCCGCCGCGGCTGAGAGGACGCGCTCGCGCGCAAACACCGCCCGCCGACGGCCGCATCAATCCGGCGACCCCCGCGACGCGGCGACCCGCTCTCCGGGAGAAATCGCGCGCCATTCGATACGGTTAAGCTGCGAATGAGCTTTGATCCCGGTCCCAGGGCATGCGTCCACCGGAGGGAGGCGAATCGACGACAACAGAGCTGTCTTGGATTGCATCTGCTTCAGCGCGTGTGCGGCGCGGTCCAACGCGCTGCAGCCGTGGGGTGCCACCTTCAAAGCGGCACGTCGCCCATCATCGCCGCACCGCCGTCTCCCCCAGACACTCATATCGATGTACGCCATAAATCAAAAGTTGCATTTTTCCAGGCCAGGCGAGCGAAGCTGGGCTGATATTGAAAAGTCGGTTCAAATAATGGTAACTCGATGTAGATCGGTTGCCATCCCTCTTGTTTGTATTTTTATATCCCCCACTACCTTTAATATCTCACTCTAATATCTCACAGACTTCCCTATGCCACTATCCTCTACCTCGGATGTGCACACATACACACATGAATATATATATATTTATATATATATATATATATATATATATATATATATATATATATATATAATGTATATATATATATACGTATATATATATATATACATATATCTATGTATGTATATATAATAGAGCATCACACGGATTGGATACTAGTATGGATATCCGTTTGGTGCGGATAACGGAGCGGATCTGATAATTCGGTGAAAATGGACGAATATGGATTAGATAATGGATTGACTCACCTGCCTGCATTGTCGAAACGAAAATTGAACATGTATAATATTTTCTTGCTTTCTAACCACAACTTGACATCATAAAATGTCGTGATCAGCTAATGCTGAGTTTGTTTTTTTTGTCGGAATATATGTGATTTCATTAATTAGCAGCTGCATTGTAATATGCATTCTTGCAGGCACCCAGAATGTCAAACACACGCAGAAGTGGCTTGATTGAGATGGATTCATTCCATTGTTCTATCAGTTTCCAGTCACCTTCAAACTTGCATGCAATCTAGATACATTTAATCGCAGTGTTATCAATAAGTTTGTGGATAAGTTACATATAATCCACTTCGAGAAACCCACTCCTTCCACATGTTGCTATCTTTTTCTAGGTAGGTATATACCTACACACCGATTCATGGGTGGAGAATGCGGTATGGAAGATATGGCCATGGACACAGTTGGTGGCATTGACACACCAATTATGTATTTTTTCAAAGGCAATTCAACCTATTTTACCAGCTAAAAGGTTGAATTTACAACATACAATAAGCGAAAAATGAGTGACAGCCACACATACCACACCTTTTGAAAATACGTACTAGAATTAATTCTGTAGACAAATTCTAAATCAAACAAATCAAACAAATCAAACAATCAAAACAAATTCTAGTCAACAACGGTTTCAGCAATACCGTAATTGACAACGTGATCAGTGCCTATGTCAACAAGGCGGAGCAGCCACCTATCAGGAATCAAACATCCAACTTGAAGCTGTTTTACCGCAACCAAATGTCGACAGCATACAAAGTCGACGAGCGCATCACCCAACACATCGTAAAGCAAAATGTCAAACCAACCGACAAGTCTGACAAACTACAACTCTGCATATATTACAAGAGCAAGAACATCGGTAGCCTCGTAATGAAAAACAACCCAACCAACAGCAACAACCAGCTTCAACGTACCAATGTAATCTACAAAGTATCGTGCCCTCACGAAGATTGTAGACTTCTCCCGCGTAGATTACATCGGTATGACAACTATCCTATCTCGCCGTCTCACGATGCACCTACAGGAGGCAGCACCATCGCAGCACATGCTCCAAGAACACCAACAGCGACTAACACGAACAGATCTGACACGCAACACCGAAATTCTTAGAGCAACATCGGACAAGCGACGTCTTAGAGTTCTCGAGGAAATTTTAATCCGGGAACAAGAACCTGTCCTGAACGTGCACACACGGTCATGCATAACGCTTCAATTGTTCAATAATTCCATCCGGTGAACAGTTGTACAGTGTGTGCTATGTACGTGGTGTATGTTTTCTAAATGTAAGCCTAGATTAGCATTTATTTCCAGAAGCACTTGTGACAACAATAAGTGTGATCTTTAACTCTAAAATGATTTATTTCTGACCATTTTTTCTTTTTGTTGCAGATTGGTGTGAACTGTGATACCTGGATGAATGCCGAAATAATCTTTTGAAAATGGTGAAAGTACACCGAAACGTTAAGAATAAATGAATAATATCAGACGAATACTTTACGACCTAAATGAAGAGCAGAGACGAACAATCCGGGGGTGGGAAATATGTACGAAAAAGCTTATCAAAGCAAGATATGCTGTGGTCTTAAACAAAACATGCAACGTGAAAATATACCGCAAAAATACTCCAATGTATAGATATATATATATGTGTATATGTATATATTTGTCCATGCCTACTCAGAGACTGAAAAGTCCATGACCCCCTTAAAATATGCTTCACTTTGCACTATCGAAACAACCATCAACAACGTGCAAACGCAACGGACTTGCTGGGAAGTCGCTGGGGAGATACTCGTCTTCCTGGCGCCAAAATAATAACTGACAGAAACACGACCTTGGCTCTGATAGTTGACTGGCCGATCGAATCTTTGATGGCTTATCACACCATATAATTCCTCCCTATTACGGGAAATAACGGAAGGAAATATGACTATTACGAGAAATAAAAACAACGGAAGGAAATATGCATGAATGTTAAAAATATGAAACATAGGCGTGCAATTTGCTTGGTAAAATGTGAAATGATTGATCGATAATAAGTATATGCGTCACGCAATCTTTTTGCTTCACAAATTCCTTTCTTATGGAGCCCGGATTTTCAGCCACTGCTGCGAAGCCGGTGTCACCGTCACTTGCATGGTGTTAACGTTGCACCTATAGGATTATTAAACCTGAAAAGTGTGTTTCGAGATGCGAGGATGCGAGATATAGGACTATAGCCATCCTGTCCTCGATAGTAGTTTCATACTTTGTGCTTTGTGAGTGCTTAGTCGCGGTATGAATGGGGACTGCCTCTTTATGGGACCAGCGTACTTCCCAGGTGACTTTCGGCGCAGAATCTGCATGGGCTGCCCAAATTGGACTAGTGTGGGCTGCCCACGTCCAGCCCTTTCACCGGCTCATTGTGGGCTGCCCGTGATGGCCCCACATCACGGGGCTAATATGCTTCCGATGTGACTTTCGGCGCAGGATCTGCCTGGGCTGCTTTCGTCGGGCCTTCGTTTCAGACTGCTTAGCGCCATCGCTGACCCATCACATAGTCGCCTGCCGGGTGGGTGTTATGCTGGCGTGCGTCACAGGCCATGTTAATGAAAGCCTACGAGGGCCATCGCTGGTCCCCGCACATGAGCCTCACCTGAGAGCGAGGAGTCAGAGGTAGGTCGTTTGCTGGGCAGGTGGGCAGCTAAGCTCCGCCTTGGATCCACTTTGGCTCCGCCCACTCGTCGGTTTTGCTCTTGACGTTTGCTGTTGGCGGTCATGAGCCAGCCTTATGGAATAGTATTGGGAAGCCCGCACCAATTTTTGTCTAGAAGTATGACAGCTCTTGCCTTGCTATATGGTCTTGGCGTCACGATGAAGCGTAAACGACCCTGAATGTTTTCTTTAAATTGAAACGTCCTAGGACAAGATGGGTTGGGATAGAAAATGGGTACCGGTTACGAACGAGTAACAGCTCATTTCGCCTGGTGTAGACATGATCCAGTGCTCTGGATCATTACACACGCATTATGTTAAAATACTATCACTATGCCTGCATTAGGTTTAGACGCTATCACTATCAGGAGCATCGCCATCGTGGGGGGGGGGGGACATGGGGAATTTCCCCCTGCCCTGAGACAGGGGGTGTCGCCCCTCACATTTGAGGAGGTCCATGGCCGAAAGTGAACAGACAATTTGATGTCCTCTGGAGGAAAAAGGCTTCAAAATGAAGATGGCTTCCAACCAGAAAATTAAGCTTATATGGTGCACCAGAGCTCGTTTGTGAAGGAGATCCCACAAAGACACCAGTGATAGGGCGTGGAATGATGGAAGATATAGATAAAGAGGCCTCTAAATTGAAAGAAGAGTCTTTTGGTAGAGTCACCAGGGCATCAAAGCACACCCATACGATGGGCGAAGAGGTCCCTAAGCACAGAGGAGGCCCGTTATTTGGAAAAGGATGCCTCTAGGACAGAAACAGGACTCCACCAGGACTCACGAGGAAGCTCTCAAGAAGGACGGATTAGGAGGTTCCCAGGAAAAAACAGGGGGCCCCGAATACGGGTGCAAGAAGGCCACATGAATAAGAGGAGGCTCCTAAGGCAGGAGAAGTAGCCAGTGCCATTTCAGATGTGGTTCCCAAAACCGAATTCATCCTCAACACGGATTAGTCGTGCCCCAAAAAATGTCTAAGGCGTAGCAAGAGAACCATAATTTAGAAGAGGAAGCTCCTGAAATAGGACAGGAAACCCCAAGATGGTAAAGGTGTTCCCCATAATGTAAGAGGAGGCCCTCTAGGACGGGAGAGGAGGACCATGGAATATGAGGTACGCACGGGAATACCACCGAGATCACGGCCTCCTCTAAATAATTTTCACTAGGTGGGATTTCTTGCTCATACTTAATCAGTACAATATGGCCAAGTGGATCTAGCCCTTCGGTTAGGGGGACTTCCCCCCCTCAGTGGCATACCTATAGTTTGCTTCATGGAAGGGGGCAAACGGATTTGGAGGGTGCTCAACCTACTGCTATTTTTGGTTTTAAGACGCCGGATTTCATCCACTATTTTTAAAGGGGGCCCTTTTATTTGTTTAAAACAAAACAATTAGTGACCAACTTATTTCTCCTGAGGAGGGGGCCTAATCAATCACCAATCATTTCTTAGTCACGGGATTTCAACCATAACTCTCCCCATCCTGTTCGAAGGTTTTCTTTTGGCATCCTTTGATGTCACCTCAGACTGCTGAAATTACACCTGTACAAATCACTTTAAAATGTAAACTTTCCAATTTCAGGCATTCCAGTTCATAAAGCCCGGTCGCCACCAGGCCAACGTTCGTGGACGTGTTCACCCATCTTGCGCATTCGGCGCATTCGCCACACTTCGTGCGATTCTACGGTTTCTGCTAAGCCTCCTATGTTTTGCTAATTGCTATACCAATGATAGTCTTGCGCCATATTTGACGTGATGGAATGCTTCGTATGGGGGATGGTTGGGAAAATACGATTGATTCAATTCAATGATTACTTCTCTTCTTCCCACATTTTTTGGTGGTTAAGAAATCCGGATGCTCGCTGAGCTTTGATGCACTTCATCTTTCATCTGTTTGGTTAAATATGCTCCCAGATTGGCTACCGAACCGAGTCCCCGGCTCAGTGACAGTTTTTGTTTACCCATAGGGGTTTTCTTCGTCTACGTATGTGTTTTCGGGCTCCAGCCAATTTCTGTTAGGGCCCCGGAATTTTTGAGACCCCGGCTCTTGCTAGGGTTTTGTTGCTTTTTTTGTGCACCGATGCATTTTCTTAGGTGCCGGAGCGTTTTCGAATACCGCGATGTGTTTATTTTGTGTCAGCCTATTTGTTCTTTTTGGACCATGTCGCTTCTTGCGAGCCCCAGCCTGTTTTTTAAGTCCTCATGGGGTCTCATGGCCCTGGTGTGCTTTGAAGGTCACCGGTGTATTTTTTAGGGCTCCTAGTGTGTTATTGTTTAGGGATGCAGTACATGTTTGAAGGCTCTGCCGCTCTTTTGCGAGACTCGGTGCGCTTTGGGGGCCCGTTGCCTTTTCGGCCTCCCGTTGTGCTCTTAGGGTCCTGCTGTGCTTATTCGGGGCTCCTAATGCACATTTGTGGGGCTCCAGCACGACTTTGGCGGTTCCAGCGCAACTTTTCGGGCCCATGCGCGTGGTTCTGGGGACCCGACACCTGTTTTCTCGACGCGACGCGAGATGGGGACTCGACGCGATTTCTGGGGTCCTCTTCTAAATTTGTTTCAAGCCAAAATCACGGTCTGGCTTTTTTTGCACACCCGGCGCCATATTTGTATTCCGCCGCGATTTTTGGAGCTCCGATACGTTTTTTTTTATCGCGGCCTTACGCGATTTTTGAAGGCACTGGTTTCTATGTTTGAAGCCATTACCATTTTCCAGAACCATTTTCCTGTACCCGAACATCTTTTTTTGGAACCTTCCTGATTCTGAGGGCTCCTGATTTATCACTTTCGGGTCCCGATGTGATTTTTTTGGCCAAGTTGTGCTTATTTGGTGCACTCAACACCAATTTTAGGGAGCCCCGGCAGGAGTATTTGATGCCGGACACACATTTTTGGGACTACCGACGGAAATGTTGTCTCCCGAGCGCGATATTCGGGGGGGGGGCTCGCCGGAAGTTCGCGGGGCGCGTTGTACTTAGCTGTGGTCCCAACGCGATGTTGGCGGGCATCGGTGCATATTTTTAGACCCCAGTGCGTGTTTTCTGGGGCAGCTTCATTTATTTGGAGCCCCCTACGCAAATTCCGAGGGCCGCGATGCAAATTGTTGTGGCCACGATGCTAATTCTTGGGGCCCCAGCGCGATTTTGTGGGACCCCGGCACGGTTTTTGGGAGCCTATCCCCCTCAGGATTGAAGGGGAATTTTCTCCCCTGGTACGCCACTGCGGCTGTTCAACGAGTTTTTTTTTGCCGATGGCACATTCAGAGTAGAAGGCCCCTACGGATAATTTTCTTTCGGAACCTGTTCTTAATATTCCAGTGCTCGGATCGATTCGATGGTACCGCGGTTTGATTTTTCGGGGCTGAGTTCCATCTTTAGCCCCCTGCGCGATATCTTTGGCCCCCAGTACGATTGTTCGGGCTCCCGGTGTGATTTTTTTTCGGTGGCTCGGCTCGGCACGTTTCTTTTCCAGGTTCAGACGGTTTTTTAATGGGTCATTGACGCGATTTGTGGGGCCGCAAAGTGGCATTCCGGGTAAGAATTTATTTTCGGGAGGCAGCTGCGACTTTTGGGGCCCCAACACGACCTTTGGGGCCACCAGTGTGATTTTGAAGGGCTGCGACGTGACTTTGTAGGGTCCCAGTGCAACACAGGACCCCGGTGTCATTTGTTGGTATTCCTAGCGCAAGTTGTGGTGGCCTCGACTCGACACCCAACGTTATTTTCAGGGGCCCCGGTCAGACTTTTGGGGTTCTGAGCGCTATTTCTGGTGCGCCGGCTCGACTTTTGAGGCCCCCAACGTTATTTTCAGGGCCCCGGGCGCGACTTCTTGGTGGCCCTGTTCCCACATTTGGATACCCAACGTCCTTCTTAGTATTCACTGAGGGTTTTTCTTGGGGCTATCAATGTGATTTTCATGGACTTCAGTGCGATTTTGGTGCCGCGGCGACATTTTCAGAGTACCGCGACTTTTTGGGCCCTCGACATATTTTCAGGATCCCAGAGCGAATTTTGGTGCCCCCAGCGATATTTTTAGGGGATCCGACGCAATTTTTTTCCAACCCCGGCGCGGTTCTTGGAGTCCCCACAACCTCTCAATGTCTGGGGGACAGCGCTTGCCCAGGGAAAAGTGGGTACTATCGCCTGGGGGAGGAAAAACCGATCAACATTCCACCACGTTACACACCTTGCATTTTTTTACAAAGGCATCTAGCTTCATCTGTCTTCATTTTAGCAACATCGAAGAAAAGACCGCAAATGAATATCTAGCTCTCGTCACTCGTGTCATGCGGCCTGGCTGGCGTCGCCCCCTCCTCTGAGTTGTGCGTACAAGACTAGTAGGTCGTGTTTTTTTTGTGATACCAACATTAAGGAACCCAATTGCTGGCTTTGTAGCATGAATTGTCCACCGAAACATTTCACGTGTAAGCCTTCCTCGCCGATTTGACCTCAGTATAAGTGCTGCCAACTTGCTACCATTTTTTTATTCGTCATAAAAATGCACCGTTCCAAGGAAAGACTACTTCCGCCGCCGGAACTATGCTAATATTTGTTTTTGGTTGCATTCTCCATTGAAACTCTCTTTGACTAGGTGGGATTTTTAACTCCACTAGGTGGGATTTCACAGCACTAGGTGGGACGCATCCCACCTAGTTAACATGTTAGAGGAGGCCCTGACCGAGACAGATAAGGAGCCGCCCAGGATAGACGAGGAGGTCCCCTAGGCGTGACAGGAGGCCATAGTTTGGGAGAGACCCGAGGTCGGAAAGGAGTCTCCTAGAAAGGAAGAGGGTGCCCTTATGATAGGAAAGGAGAACTAACATGGAGAGGAGAACTACGTGTTATGAGAGCCATATGATAGGAGAACCATAGGCTAGGAGAGATGGCCCCGGGAGCAAGAGGGGGCCACAAGACGGGCATAGAAGGTCCCACAGGAATTGAGGGAAAGACGACACTGAGATAGGATAGGAGGCCATTAGTTTGGGAGAGGAAGCCATTGAAGAAAAGAGGAGTCCACCAAGACATAATATTACAAGCCTAAGAGAGGGAAAGAGACTTCAAGCACATAAGAGGCCCCTAATTTAGATAAGGTGGCCTCTAGCAGAGAATGGGAGGCCCCAGGACTCAGGAGGAGTAGCCAAAAACTGGCAGGGAGGCCCCAAATACGGGTAACGAGGCCACAGGAAATGTGAATGGTTCCCTAAGATGTGAGAGGAAGCCAGTAGGATAGATTCCTGAGACGCAAGAGGAGGACCCCACGACGGGCAAAACGCTCCCGGGGTAGCAGGAGAGGCCCCCGAGGGCCAACAGGACTCTAATTTAGAAGAGGAGGCCCGGGATTGAATACGAGACCCCATTATGAAAGACGAGGTCCTACGTCGAGAGAGGAGGACCATGTAATAAGTGAGATGACCTCCGGATGCAAGAAGTTCCCCCCTCTCAACACGGATAAGGAGGCCACTAGGAAATGAGAAAAGGCCGCTGAGACAGGACAATAGGTCTCTAATTTGGAAGAGAAAACTCTTAGGAAAGAAAATAATTTCAACAAGACGCAAGACAACGCCCTCAAGATTGGCAAAGAGACCCAAGTACAGAGAAGACAATCCACAAGACGTGAGATAAGGCCCATCATTTGGAAAAGAAGGCCACTAGAAGAAAATAAGGATCCATGAGACCACAGGAGGCCCTACCAGATCAAGAGAAGGCTCCATCAGAGACACAGGAAGCCCCTGTTTGGTCGATAGGCCATAACAGACCCAAGGAAGACCCCATGATTGACTCTGCTCGTCGATAAGGGGCCATAGTTGACTGACAGGAGACCCCATATCAAGACGAGGCCCTAACAGACCAAAAAGGGGTCGCATCAGAAACACAGTAGATCCCGGATATCCAACAGGAGGCCCCGCTGGCCAATAGGAGATCTCACCAGATCAAGAGAAGGCCCTACCAGGTTAATCAGGGGCTGCCATGAGAAATACATGAGGACCCCGATGTTTAACAGAATGCCGTATTGATCAAAAGGAGGCCCAATCAAAGATACTTCAGGTCCCGTTCAACGATAGAATGCTCCAGCTAGATGCGCCATACGACCGACAGGGACCTCATCGGACAAGGAGGAGGCCGATCACTCGGAACGAGGACTCGGCAATTCCGCCGGTTGAAGGATTTGAACCCACAATCATACGATCAAGAGACAAACGCCCTACCGACGGAGCTATCGCGATTCCCATTTCATTTAATTTCAAGTCAGGTCAGGACACTTACCCATGCCTCAGAAGGTCTCGGCCCCTTTCATCAGGCTGCAGTAAGCTTGAGCATTTAGGTGCATATTTGCCGAGGTTCACGTCTTGAGCGGTTTCGAAATCAACCCGGAAACCAGCAAATTAGTTAGATCCCCGTCAAAACGGGTACCCCCGTCCGCACTGCGCGAGATACGACGACCCCTCCGACTTTTCCAATTGAGATGGCCTATGTGTGACACAAAGTGACCGCCTT
Source organism: Ashinkailepas kermadecensis (assembly GCA_034440615.1). Taxonomy (NCBI): domain Eukaryota; kingdom Metazoa; phylum Arthropoda; class Thecostraca; family Neolepadidae; genus Ashinkailepas; species Ashinkailepas kermadecensis. The sequence goes on along the minus strand of JAOTOM010002570.1, from coordinate 19,357 downwards.
ACGACTCTATATGACCCCATATAAAAGTAGAATGTAATTTAAGCGACCCCTTGCAGGCCTATGTCGGTCCTCTACAAGCTATGTACGGCATCTGCAATTTAGTAGGGAACCTGCCAACTTCGGAAATCGGACGAACCATCGCGGTCTTACCACATACCCTAGCAGATCTAGCCAAGGTTGAAATTGATGTCTCTGTTGTACTTGTAATTGATACTTTTGTTCAACCCATTGATTGTTCGTTAGTTGAGGATTCATGGTTCCTTGGAGTTACTAGAAGTTACTAGAAAATACATCTTGTTGTCACAACTACCAAACAGGAGGACATCAAGGAATATTGCAAAGGAATGGGCCTCAATGCGTCCAAAATTACAAATTCGCGTGGTTTCGGATGAAAAGGGAGAAATATGCAATGGCAATGGCAATGGAGCAATTCCGTCGCAAGGAGCTGTGGGGCTCCAGCAAGGCATTGAGCATTTTCCCACAAAAGTGACTTTTGGGGTGATCACTTCCTGACCCTCTTTTTGTCCGCAAAACCCCTTTTTGAAAAGTCATCCGTACAGTCGAAAATTCGTGGCTCCGGCTCTGGCAAAATCCCAATCCAAGTGGAAATTGTATCACCAACCTTTGACGTGCTGGCAATGCTTCGACGGGCCTCCACGCCCCCCCCCCCCACCCCACCCCACCCCGGTTAAAGGTGGCTGTTCCTCGCCACTTACCAGCATTTTTCCAGACTTGTCGCATATCGACCATGAGAGGTACATAGGAGAAGCGGACCCGACCTGCCGGGGCGGGTTCGAATCCATCCCCGAGATCAGCGCACTAACAACTGAGCTAGCCGGGCGGGGGCCGCAATTCCGCATGCCATGCTTGCATGGTTGGCTAGTAATCATGAGTACCACAATCTTCGTTGACTATACAACACCAGAACACGAACTGTTCGTGCATGACTGACAAGGTGTATTAGTTTCAAGTCTTTTCGGGCAGATGCTTCCGTGTGCGTAGTTATGCATTACGTATTTACCAATTGCAATGCATAACATGAAACATGCTTGTGTGACACTCCATTGATTTTAATCATGATGGCTAACGGCGTAGCTAAATGTAAGTTTGCAAGTAATCCAGTTAGGACAAATATCAATGGGTCACATAGAGGTGCGTTTTCCATTCACAAATACAGCGTAGCTTGACCATTGCAGAAAACAGGCTGTTCGGTCTATGACTACTCAATAATGATAACTATTCATTGTTATTTTTCGAGCTAGCTTGCTTCCAGACAAAGCACATGCACGCATAACCGCCCACATTATTACGCAGAGTCCCTAGTTGTGTGCACAATTTAATGATATGATCAGATGTGTGAACGGTGCATGATTGGCTGTCACAGATTGCCCATCAGCTATTTTTGTTTTTGTTTGGGGGGGGGGCTCGGGTGTAATGCCAATTGACAAAGGTCATTGGCGTAGGAACAGGGGGCAGTTGGGGCACCTGCCCCATCCAATTCTGAAGTTAGCGGGACACTGACCCCCCCAAAAAAAAAAAAAAATTCATAATACTTTGCAGCCAGCTGCACGCTTACGATAAGGAAAGACCAACATCCGACAAGGCCACGACAAGCAGTACTATAAACGCCTTCATTCTGCGACGATATCTGAAAATGTGCAGGCTCAACTGCCGCTTTATATATCAAGACGATGTTCTGCCTGTCATGATCAGATGTTCACTGGTTCATTGTACAGCATCGGCACTCCTGCTGGAGACCACAGTTCTGCGACTCGTCTTTTGTACGCCGCGTCATAGCTAAAAAAAGAACACGTTCGGCTATGTTCGGCTCCCAATGTCAATATCGCCAAGTGTTCCTGCATCAAATGAAAACGATTCAGTGGCATATTTGCGTGGGTTGACTGGCAACTGTTTCTCTCATAACTCGAAGAAGAACTGTCTCGTAATCGTGACGAGCTTACAGGCATGCCACGCGCAGATAACGAAAATCCGTGCAACTATCCAATGCCGGTTGGAGCCAGTTCGAATGCCTTACAGGTTATCAGGGAGACAGCAACAGGGTTTCACGTGAACAATTTCGCTGCCGCATATACGTTCTGAGCCAGCTGGAACAAGTTGGAGTTAGAAGATCACAAAATTCAACAAGATCGAGTCGGGATATTCTGTTTGATAGACGCTCGAACTTAATGCTTTGCCTCCCAGATAGGAGGCAGTTGGAACTGGTTGGAAGGTCGCAGACTTCAAATGGCCCACTCTGCACATTTTTCGAAACAAATCACCTGATATCAGCCTTCCAGATTCAATTTTGTTTCGAGCCAGGCCTCTGGACCCTGCTTTGTACTACATTACTTCACTACAATTATATTTGTATACATTTATTTTGTCAACAAACATAATTACCTGTTCTGATTCGGGAATCGAGGCTTGAACCAACTGGTATCCCCAAATATTTGAGAGCACCTTTCACATGAAGCTTGCGAAGTTGTGCGAAGTTTATGCGAATCTTCATGCGAAGTTCGCCTTCCTTGAGATTGGATTGAGAACAATTGCCAACATGGAATGATCGTGGACTGCCTAACATTCTATGCACTTTGTGTTATTATAATATATTCAACATTCCATAGCCGTGATTATATAGCCATGGACTGCCTGGGAGCATGCCTGGTAGGTATATTGTGGGTACAGGGCTATGACTGTATACACGTTAGGAGTGTGGCTACGGCGGGTATCAGTTTGAGGGTATGGCTACACCCCTGAAAAGGAACAGACAATAAGCATGGATCAAGCCAAACATGACTTTCGATTTTGATCCGGTGGGAAGTAGGAATCATGGACTACACGACACTGTGAGTACATGATATGATGTGATGTGGCATAACGTGATAGCCTTTTCATAGCAAATTTCAGGATCCTGGTAGTGTTGTAATCATTTGGCTAGGTGGTTAATGCTCCCTTTCCCATTTTCCATGCAACAATTTCCCGTGCATCTTCAGCACCTTATCCAGAACAGTTCATTTTAAAACAACATTATTCAACCTACAAATGAGAAAAAGAATAGGATAATTTCTGGAGAGGATAATGTTCTGGATGCCAAAAGCCAGGAACAGTTTACTTTTCCAACCTTGGCCCCGGCGGGATTTTCGATTCGCGATTCGAATTGTCCGAGCCACGCGGGTTGTTTTTGTCATCGGTGCGAATTTTTCGGGGCTCGACGGAAATTTTCGGACCCAATCTCAATTTTATTGGGGTCCCGGTGCGATTTTCGCGGCCCGATGTATTTATTTGGCCCGCCGACTCGAATTTTTGGGAGCCGTCATGGGAATTTTGGGGCTCCCGGTGCGATTTTAAAACTAAAGATACCCTCTTTTAACAGTGGAGGTACAAATATGTAGCCGTTCGTCGTACCGTCCGGTACTCCTGGTGCCAGGTTTGTCATTATTTTGCCATTGCTCTTTGCAATATGTACCACATATATTTTACGGTAGCCTAACTTGGGCTAAATGTTGGAGTAGCGTTGGACCCGTAGTATAAAGGAAAGTATGAGTATCTACGTGATATTATGCCTTCCGGTCTCCAGTCTCTCAGTATCTCAAATTGTATGCAATATAGGACAGAGAAACCTTGCAATCCGCATGGTTCTCGAAACATTTACAGTATTCAGCTTCGCAAGTGGCTTGACGTTCGAGGCCGGCAGGCCTCCCAGCCACTGACACTTCCGCGACCGTTCGGCACGGGGGAATGGTGACGCAATGCAGCCTATCAGACGTGTCCGTCCTAAAATAAACCAATGTGTCAACTCATCAACAAATTGAGGTGTTTAATGTCATACTAACGGACGAAAACTACATAAGGAATGGTTCCAACAATCTGCCTTTTGTAAAACTTAGCGCTGCTTCAAGCAATAGCGTACTGGCAAATACTACCTGTCACACAACTGTGTGCTGGACCAAACAAAAGTGAACCGTTCTGTTGGCAAAAACGAGCTGTTCTGACATGCATACCCAATCTTGCAAGTTGCGCCTTCTTGTAGTACAGTGCACTGGCTGCAAGAACATAGAGTGTGATGACTTCAGACGGGTTGGGCTGCTGGTGGCCCCAAATTGCATGTCATAAATTGGTGCTGAGATGAAGGACGCTAATGAAGAGACAGCGTATCACAGCATCGCAGCCCCGTCTCGTGCTTTCATGGCAGGAGGCGCGTCGCCGCCGGCCTAACGCGACCAGGAAACATTCACTTCGGGGCAGCCACCTTCTCATTAGCAGAGGTGCATTTAGCTTCAGTGGGAGGCACACTCAAAAGATTAAGCAATAAACGTCAAGTTATCGGCTGAAAGAGATGGTTATGGGTATTTAACTGAACAATTATTTCGCATGGTATCAGGTTAGGGATACTTCGCGTATTGATGCTAAAAACATTTGGCATTTGGTGCATCCCTAGCATAATATACTGGATTACATAAGGACCACCAACGAATTCGTGTAACTATTTAAGTTGCCTTGCCTACTAAACACGTTAGTAGTAACATTTTACCAGAGGCAAGATCACTTACCATGCTTATAATGCATGCCAGTCAGCATTAATACAATTCCGATACACTACTTACTTTTTGATTCTCTACTTGATTTTTTATTTGACTTACCTACTACAATGTTGATTTTAAATTATACGAGACATACCTCATGTTGGATCCGTGACTCATTCATTTCTTATGCCAACACGTTGTACCGCATCGGCAGGCATTCCTTGAAGGCGGGAATTGTTAGTCTTGAGGGTCATAGGTGCGTGCAAATCTTAGCAGCATTTTGCTCCCAATGATTGCACTTTAACCACTATATTGAATTATGAGTCCGAGTGGGCCTGCAGAAAATCTGCTAAGATATCCAGGTGACATTCTACACGACTTTGTCCTCGACGTTAGACGAATACTGTCCACCCCCCCCCAAACAAAAAGAGAAGTGTTTTAGTTTGACTAAGGTATCGTGATTGGCACCTGGTCACAATCACAGCACAAGCATACAAAATACACATTTAAATCCGGCAAATCTACCGATGATTAACCCTCGCCGGGCCGGCCGATTCAAAGCCCTTACCATGTAGAGCACGAAGCATCCGTTAGATTGGCATTTTGACTGATAATGAGGTCAAAATGCCAATCTAACGGATGACAGAGGTCGTACGATGTCAAAATATGAACCCTGACTGAAGTCCCTGATAATGATTTATAAAAGACAGGGGTGTATTCGTTGGACATTGTTTTGCATGAATTACCATAGACGAATGCGTTTATATTGACCATGGTGAAAAAGGGTCAAGACATGATAAGTCAGGTCAGGACAGAATCAGGCTTGAAATCCACCTCTCAAACTATGCATGTTAGAGACACAGGGAAGATGTCATTGGCAAGCCAATATAGCCTATAGCTCATATCACATCTAATTTATCAATTTTCGGTCATGTTAAGGTCGTTAAAGGTCATATAGATGAACCCAATGACATGACCTTCACCTTGGAAAATGACCTGGAAGATATGGAATATATATGTATATGGTCCTTCGATCAGAATCTGATATTTGTATCTGATTGACATCCGAAAATTATAGTCTGGTCAGGTAATGTATGTTGAACCTTGAATGTGTCCTGAACATCACCTTTCAAGCATAAAATTGTGTTCCAAGAAAAACTGCTATGATACTGAAACATCTTTGTAAACTGTCCAGCTTCCAACCTTGTGACCTGACCCCAGGTCACGCTGAGACAACACACCAAATGATAAACCAATCTCTTCAGTCTATCCTAATTGTGCTCTGCTTGGGAAGTAATTCAAAATAAAGGTAAAATCAGGCCAGCTTGCACAAGGTCCGGTCATTTCAGGTCATTCGTGCGTCATACAATCTCATGTCGCACGACTTAGGCAGCGCTGGAACCGAATCCAGGTATCACCTGGCGAGGAACAGCAACATTCTGCGTAGGATGGCACTTTGCAGAATATACATGGTAGGTGGCCTGATATCATGTTTTTGACAGTTGCACATAAATTAACTCAGAATGCTAATTGAATGCTCTGTATAATTGTTTCCATGACAATTAACACCAAGTTCAAATTTCCCCACTGAATACGGATATATGGAAATTCTATGGAAATTATGGAATATGCTATATGGAATATGGAAATATGGAAATTCGATATGGAATTGGAAATTCTATATTGGAATTGGAATTCTATATGGAATTGGAATCCGCTATATGGAAATTCACCTGACCTCAGATAAGTAACCTTCGCCTTAATTCACATATCCAGATAGATTGTTGGTCTTGATGGAAGGAGAGCATGCTCTAAGTCTAGTGCTTATGTGATGCAACTGCTCTAATATTGGCGGCATTTAAAATATTTTGGAACATCACTCCTTTTGGCCCATTCCAGGTAAATGACATTTAAAGACCTGGATCTGAAATGTTACATAATATGCAACATAGATGTATAATGAGCTACTGAAATTTGGTGTCTATGCGTCTACTCATTCGGCTGCTACCGCGGAAAAACCTGAGGGTCGCTCTGGAGAACCCCCGTCCTTGCTAGAAACCGGCATAAAGAAAGACAACAACAAAAAACCCGCTGTGAACCAAGGAAAGTAGCAAATAGTCTCAACAAACTCCAGTACCGTGTGAAATAGAGAACCATCACAAAAACTACGCAGCCGCATGGATATTCAGAGCCGGATTCCTATGTCCGATAATACAATGATGATAAGTCTGAAAATTGAACACCTAAAAACAATGGACTTTGAGTACTATGCTGAGTGAGTGCTATGCTATGGTCACGTTGCAATCAGAACTTCTTATATTGTTCGGTGTTACTCCGATGCTGTTGTAAAGTGACAGGAAGATTACATTGTTTAATACAACGAAGAATGGCTCCTAGATGCTTCTGGGTTTTAGACATTGCGTGTAAAGAAAATATACGACCTTCAATATACCAGGAGGTGCTGAGTTGACATCAAAAGTAACGATAAAGATTATACTTTATTACTCAACGTTTCGGCCAGGGCCATCGTCAGGAGTGATGAAAAAAGTTCAAGCTTAAAAAATTGAAAAAAGCACGCGGTAAAAAAGCGTGCAAAAAGACACGTGGAATGCAGAAAAGCAACCTCCGTGGTGCAGACACTCACAGAAACTCCAAACCAGAAACAAACTATGTCAAGAAGGAATCCTCTGAGGAAGCCCGAGCCGATGGTCCATATACATATCGATGCATAGACTCACGCACATGTATAGACACATATCCAATATAACGCGTAATGCATACTATATATAATTTATGTTTATGTAATTTTATGTGATATACCACGACGTCGTTTGTGTGTTTAGTTGCGGCCGTAGATTACGTATATGTAGAGATTCGAGGACCTTCAGATCAGCGTTGTCCCTGGCTGTTGCTAGAATTTCTACTTTGAAGTTTGTGTTAGTGTCGCTGTGTTCCATGTTAGAATGTTTGTCGAGCATGTGTTCGCCTAAAGGTGTGTATGCTCTCCGAAGTCTGGCATCTCACAAGTGCTCATTGTACCTATCCCTGATGCTACGTTTGGTTTCACCGACATAAAATAAGTCTCATGCAGACTGCAGTCATGAAGTCTCATGCAAACATAGTTGGGATTGCTATCCGCTCGATGCCGACGTCGCCCACCTATCCTACTCCTGTTGTGAGGGTGAACAGCACGAGCGGCGGAGTGTACCCGATGTGCTGGGTATCCGTTTTCCAGGAAAAGAGTCGTCATCTTCGCAAGGCTCCGCTCGCATGAAATAGTATCGGAGGAGACTCGTGCTGCTCTCCTCATTTGGGATGTTAGAACGGCCTTTTTAGTGGCCATCGGGTGGGCCGAATCATAGTGCAAGATGATGGGGGCTGCCATTGGTTTAAAGTACAGCTCGGTGGTGTAGCTCCCATCAGCCTGAACTACAAACAACGTATCAAGGAAAGGAAGCGAACTGCTATGACCAGTGTGTTCTAAGGTAAACTTGATGCTGGAATGTTGTTGGCTAGTTTCTGCAAAGAAGTCGAGCAGAGAGGCCAAGCCACGTGTCCAAACACCAAAAATATCGTCTATATACCTCATGTAGAGAGCTGGTTTCAAATCATACGAAGCTAAGAAAGTCGACTCAAGCGGTGCATGAAAGCAATCGTTAAAGGAGGTGCACATCGGTTACCCATAGCTACTCCTTCTGTCTGCTTGTACATGTAGTTACCGAAACGTATGAGGTTATTGCTGAAAATATGTGTTAGTAATTTCACACAGTCCTGTACCCCAATCCCGAAAATACAAATATCATCCAGATTGTCTTCGATTAGACGAATCACAGCATCTATTCCCTCCTTTATCGGAATGCTGCCATATACATTTTTCACGTCCATGGTGAAAACAATACTGCCTTCCGGAAGTTTGTTAGGAAACGTTTCTTTCACCCTTTGCAGGTACGACTCCGAGTTTGTCAGATGGGCGGGAACCAACGCTAGTATCTGGACGAGAATCTTACTCAAGAACCAAGATAACTTGTCTAAGGGGTCACCACTCGCCGACACTATAGGGCGCAGTGGAACCTCTAGTTTGTGGTTTTTGGGGAGCCCGTATAATTCCGCTGTGCGGCTGGAATGAGGAAGGAGAGATAACACTGTGTCTCTATGTAACTTCCCTGATAAAGTTTCCTTGATGATAGTACATGTTTCGATTTCGAGACGTTTGGTAGGGTTTGGTTGGGAAGGAATGCTCTGATAATCGTCCGTTATTTTCCTGGTCTTTTCAATGTAATCCGTTTTGTTTAGCACGACGAATCCTTTGCATTTATCTGACGGCTTTACTATTACATTATCGTTGTTTTTCATTTCCCGAAGTACTTCCCTCTGTTTCGCATAATTGTCCGACATTTTGTTCGATGCTTTGTTGTGATATTTATATGCTTTTAGCACTTTTGTTTTTAGATCTTTCAACTCAGTTTCTATTTGAGTTGTAGCTTTCGGTGGCTGGTATGCTTCCCTGAATGAGTGTCGGGGAACATGGGGCGAAGCTTTAAATAACCTGTGCTAGAGGTGCTTTGTGATAAGCCTGCCTACGGTACTTGAGGTACAGTTTGCTGTTTTGTCTCCCTCACATTCCTCCACCGCAAACCATAGATCGCCCTTTCTACGCGTGATCCTACCTTTTCCAAGCACTTCCTGAGCTAACGCAAAATTGGGGCCTTTGTCAACCAATCCCAAGATATCTGAGTCTAGAGGTAACTTACTTAGATTAGACGTGCGATTTGTACGATATTGTTCAGTGCCATCGCCGTTGGTGACCGTACCGTGGGTGCCTGAATTAATGCAACTACCCGAGCTCTCTCCACTAGTAGCCGCGTGGTGGAGTAAATTATTTTTATCCGGGAGGTGGTTGGTAGGTGGTTGGTACGATGAATGTGTGCCTAGGCGAAGTTCGTCCTCCTGTGGTGCTCTGCGGTCAGCTGCTGGCCTCACGCTGCAGTTTCTGACTCCAGAAATAACGCTGGAGATCGTCAAACACAGAAACCAACCACGCATAGCCAAAGCCAACCCAAAGTTCCAAACAGTCACAACGCTGGGCACGAACGCACTAAACAACGAAGCGCACCAGACCCTGTCCGCACAGCAGCGAAAATCGACAACACCACGTGGTGACGCACCAGCATCCCTACAAACAGCTGTTTCCACTGGGTCGCAGTGTTTGTCCTCCTCTGACTCCTCAGGCAAGAGATGACGGGTTTCTAGGGGTAGTGAAGTGGAGTCCCTAGGGCTCTGATTGGGCCGAGCCGTCAAACTGGAGACTTCTTCTTCCGTTGCTGCAACACTTGAACAAACAGAAGACTCAATCCTCTAGGCATTTTCAGGCAAGTGACTTGGACACGGTACCTGCAGAAGGGTACTTCCCGGGAGACAAGTGCTTGACAGAGTCCCGTGCCCTGGTGCAAAACCACGGCCTTAGCCGCTGCTGTCTACTATACTCTGCTTCTGAAGCGATTCAAATTTCTTGACTAACCTTTGTCTGCAAGCGCTTCTTTCATGACGAAGGAGAGAGTAGCACTGACCTAACAACCAGCACCAATCTGGACAGCTGCAGGACAAACACCGCCCAAAACGGCGCAGAGTTCTTCCCATATAGGCCCGATGTCTGTAAGCATCAGAAATCGCTTCTCGTAGCATGATAGCTTGAAGTTTGCTAACTTGTTTACGGACCCGCTGGCTACTGGAGCTGTGATGGATTGAAACCTTGGAGACTATGAATCTGGGGTAGAGCCTTTCCTGTCTGCAGTTGATGAGGAAGATGATCCGTTCTTCGACATGAGGAAGATTACATCCTGTATGCATTGTGAATGCATCATGGAGATAATTGAAAACTGCATGATTTATCAGGATGTCGCAACCGAATTTTGATGTATGAACTGGTATGCATAGGATTCAACATGTGCGCGTTGCACGATGCAAGAACCCCATCAAACTAGTGACTACGCTCCCCCCCCCCCCCACAGGTACTACATAACTAGCACATATATGACAGCTTGTCAGTGGTAATCGCCCGCTCTTTGATGGCTTTACTGTTGATGTAGATGAAAATTGTTTTCCTGCATGTAGATATGCAAGCATTAGACGCCGATATTTTGGCACTGGATGACCGGGGAGATAAGATGAAAGGGCAGCGCAATCAAATATACGTGTGAATGGGTGAGTCATAGCCACATTGCCTTTAGTAATTACGCAGGCACACACCTTCAAGCATCTATGCAAAGTTAACGTGATTTCTGATGCGATGCCTTCACCAAAATGCATCACGACATGGAGAACTATAAGCGCCATCTATCCCAAGGACTGACCGCAAGACTCCGGAATGCAAGATCAGATATTTTACCAATTTGACATACGGGACAAATGGCAAGTGCCGGCTGCGGCGCGAGGTGCATGATAAGCAAGGTACATGGTGCGCGAGGTGCATGATAAGAAACGCAGCTGGAAACCCGTTTCTGTGAATATATATTGATGGCAAATATCACAACGGCATCAAGTCACAAAGTGATCAGAATTAATAACAGCCACAGAGGCCATTTATAGTACGATCATTGGAATTTGAGAAAGTATGCGCCCTCAGGAGACCAGCCGCTTTCGGAGACCACGACCGGGTCAGATGCATCGTGCGACCGTGAATCGCGTGAATCTGCTCTGCACAGCCAAGTGTACCTCCAGCTGCAGATGTCGCAATGTCATCACCGTCAGATCCTGTGACTGTAGCCCGTCACCTCGGCTATCCGAGCACGCCATATTTGTAGCGGGCGGTGGGTGCCAGCTGGTGCGCGTCCTGTTCATGCAGCCTGTTGCACCTCTCGCACAGTTTGCCGTGACATTAGCCTCTGTCTCTAAAACATCCGTCTGTGAAATGGGCTGAACACGTGGCGCCACGGTGACTCGGCTGCACGTATTCCGACTGGGACGGCGCCACGGTGACTCGGTTGCACGTATTCCGACTGGGACGCCTCCGAGTTCCGAGCGGCACGTGCTACGGCAACATACTTCAGTGAGTGTGTGGACTATCGCCATGACCGTTTTGGTGTAGCTGATCTGCAGGTGATGGTGACGTGGAGAGCACGTTGTGCACGTGAATGTGTTCTGCACCCCTATTCAAGGAGCAGGGGCCACGGCCCATGCTAGATGGCCATAGCCCCTCAGTAGGGAGTCATGTACGGCACGTGAACTCTAGAATACAAAATGTACCGCAAAACAGGGGCTCCAAGAAATTGAAAATCTCCTGCGCGTTGTCCTAGTAAGTGCTTCGTGAAAAACGTCACTTAATAGCAAGAAGTAATGCAAGTTTCCAACAACATTTATCATTTGTATAATACTTTATCATTGACGTATATTAGTGACATTTGCAAACACTGTTGATCAAGTGCTGGTACACACGACATCCGTAGACATATAATGCACCATAGAAGCGATTAACTGCTAAAGTTCATCATAATCACATACACCACAGCACACGATATCAGAAAATCATAACATGCAACTTGGTTCAGTCGAAAGCGGTTTGTGTAGGGCTGCCTGCCGCAGGGTGTCCTGCGCACTGCGCAAATTTGGCAAACGTCGTAATAGCCGTGTACTCCGCTGTACGCCTGCCCGTACCGCCTGTACTCCCGTTTCTGCCTGCTCGTACCGCCAATGCGCCCTTTGTCGCCTGCCCGTTCCGTCTGTACCTGGTTGCGGCCTGCTCGTTTCAGTTCTTATGCCACAATATCCAAGAATAGCCCACCTTCTTCTTCAATGGGCACCATGTAAATCGTCCATATAAACGACACATTGTCGCCTACTTTTTGTTACACATTATTGGAGGATCATAAACAGCGCGCAACTTCCGTCGTGCTATAGTCGGACAATAAAATGATTAAAATGGCCTGTCCTAGATCGTGGATCGCGATGGATGACTCAGCAAATTGTATGGTATGCAGTTCATGTTCTGCCACCCGTCCGTGAAATTCCCTGCTATATTGCTCTAAAGCGGTATGCATTTTTTACCACATACATTCCTATGAAGACATCCCGTTTGTATGCAATCATCAACAAACGAGACCTTACATACACACTTCGTGTCGGTAGTAAGGTAGAACCGTGCGCAAGTTCAGCTATACTCTGAATTGCACCATAGTCCAATATTTCTATGCATAGTAGAAACGAGCAAACAGGTAATCTTTCACCTTACAGGTCAAAACACCGGTGTCGTCGAGGTTGCCATGAAGGCTTCTAGCTATAAATATGGTCGAACGGGTGGACGAGACTTGCATCAGCGCAAATAGCTCCCAAGGCGCCGATGTGTAAAATGCCGGAGAACATGTCGCATGTCCGTCATGTACGGGGATTGAAAAGTACTGTGATTATTTGGGCTAACCGGTCACCAGCCGTGGTATGCAATGCCACTGAGTGGAATAGGTAATGAAGTGATGCAAAAGCGCATGCTGCTTCCACGAGACCCTCAGGACCACCAGCGACGCCCGATCACCGCCACCAGCATTCCACTGCCACTGACCTCTTCCGTATTCCACTGCCCTCTTCCGATCAAGTGCGTTACCACCTCCTCGCCCTTTCGTCCCTGATTGAGATAGGATCACGAGAAAACAATGTGCTGTATGCCACGAGAGAACGCCAATGGCGTCCATTTTTGTTAGCCACGCAGTGACCCTGCATATCACCCTGTGGTGGTTAGTGACCCTGCATAGCACCCTGTGGTGGTTAGTGACCCTGCATAGCACCCTGTGGTGGTTAGTGACTCTGCATAGCACCCTGTGGTGGTTAGTGACCCTGCATAGCACCATGTGATTGGTAGTGACCCTGCATAGCGCCCTGTGGTGGTTAGTGACCCTCTATAGCATCATGTGGTGGTTAGTGACCCTTCATAGCAGATTAAATATAAAATGGTTGCCGAAAGTCGGGTATGAATTGTTGTAGCCGGATAATGAACCCAACATCTGTTTGATGTCGACCTCAGCAGGCCAGGTCAGGTCAAACCACAGTAGCTCTTCTCGCACGTGGTCTACAATGGCGCACAAAACCTTGCAGTTGCCTACATTGGAGATGACGGGGAAAATCGCTTGCTGAATTATAATCCAGTTCTTGTAAATACACCAAGATGCATTCTGGATAGACAATTATGATCGGACATACTCTGGGTTCCAATGCATTAAAAACGACTTTTACATGTTCGATGTGTATTAGGTCTGTACTTCGGTTTGTTTTGAAAGCCTTTAATGTGCCGTACAAAATAATTGCATGGGAACCGTGGTGACAAAAGTGGCAGAGAAACCCTGAGACCGGCATGAATAGCACTCCCTCCGGGAAAGGTCATTAATCGATTATAAGCAATAATTTTAACTAAAATGGAGCAAGTAGCAACACGAGAGAATAAGCATACAAGCAACACAACCCCCACCTCCACCTTCCCCCCACACATGCACAAATGTAAGGCATGCGACTACACACGTTGCACACTACGTTCCAGCTTCACATCTTCAAAGCCGGTTGACATAATTGCCACAAACAACAGTGTTCAGTCAGGGAAGGTGTCACGTCTTCCGTGCTTCGGACCCGCAACGTGCTCTTTCAGACGGGTGCTCTTGGGACGTACTGTCTCGCCTACGTAGGTAGCTCCACACTTGCACGACGTGCTATATACTACTCCCTTCCGGAGACTTTTAGGGATGGGATACTTCACACTCACTAACTTCTCTCTTAGATTAGGTTAGGAGCTGTGTCCAATGTAGGTTTTATGTTCAACCAGGGGACGGCCTATCTACACGTTGACATAGGGAATGCTGATGAAGAAACGCTCCTCAGCCCTTGTGCCAGATTGCAGGGCTGGGCTTAGATGGGTGGAAGGGGAAGATTTCCAACTGGCTGGATTGTAGTCATGACCCAGCTAAGAAACCTGTCAGGATAACCATTTTCATTTATTTTCTGTCGCAGCACTTCTCTTCTGCCACTTCCGCGTCTTTATCGCTGCATGCCATGTTGGCCTCTTCGTCATGCACTTCATAACACATGGCTTGATGGCTTGATCGAGTCTGCGTGGTGTGAGCTATACTGCATGTATATGTTGGAACATGCGGACTTGCGGCACACTTGTGTCTTGGGCCTGTCTCCGATCATTTGCACTTCCACGTCCAGAAATGAAGTATTCCACCTTGCTCGAAATCTCGTGTAAATTGAATGCTGGGACACCCGTCATTCGGATGCTGACGGAATCGGTCCGAAGTGTCGCGTCCGTGCTGTCAGACTACGAATGTGCCATCCGCGCATCGACGCCAATGGTCGGGATTGAGCGGGCTGACTTCAGCAGTCTCTCTTCCAGGGACTCCATGTAGCCAATAGCTCGGGCGACAGACAAACTGAGTCCCATTGGCGGCGCTCCTTCCAATTGGATTCAAAATGGTCTCTTGCACTAAAAAAACGTTCCGTTCAGACATTCCAGCACCAACGCTCGAGCAGATGCGGCCAGAAGCTCCCACCTGCCCTCGAGGGCATAGTCCTGCTGCAGCTTGGCGCACACCACATCCACGGCTTCGCCTATACGAACCCTCGTAAACAAGGACATGCCGTGAAAACTCACTGGATGTCCTCCTCTCGGAGCATGTTCGACAACCGCACCAGAGTTCGGCACAGTGAAGTCAGTCTGTTCCCCAGAACAGGTGAGATGATCCGGATCAAGAGCGCCGCCACGTCACGCTGGCAGGTGTCATATCGAAACGAATACACCGGCGAACCAGTGGTTTATTGGTCAACGTGTAACGTACTGTAGCCGGAGGTTTGCACGTTCGAGGCTTGTTGGGCTAGGGCTTGTTGGCCACCGTTACCCAGCCCACCAGCTGAGTGCTTCCGAAGAAACCAATGGAAGGGTGCAGCTTTGTATGCTTTTGGGAGAGCACTTGTTCCGTGCCCCCATCCCCATTGTTAGCTTTGCCCTCCCAAAAATTTCAACTTCTAAGATGGGACTCTATGCGATATGACCCAAATACGTTGGTGATCGCAAATTGCCTTCGTGTATTGTGCCCTTCCAATAATTTTCGGAAACCCAGACCTATGAAACAATGTGAAAACTCAGTCAAATGTTAGATATGCAAAGCAAACTGCCTCTTGTAAGGTCAGGGCCGCTTCAAACAACAGCGTACTGTCAAATACCATCACGCAGCTATGTAATGGACAAAACAGACAGCTGTCCTGTAAGCATGAAGGAACTGTTTCGATATTCATAGTCAATAGATCACGTTGCGCCTTCTTGTAGCACAGTGCACTGGCTGCAAGAACATAGAGTGCGATGACTTCAGACGGGCTGGGCTGCTGGTGGCCCCAAATTGCATGTCATAAATTGGTGGTGAGATGAAAGACGCAAATGAAGAGGCAGCCCAGCCCCGTCTCGTGGTTGCACGAGGCACATCGCTGCCAGTTTAACGTGGCCCGGAAACATCCACTTTGGGGCGGTCAGCTTCTCATTAGCAGAGGTACATTTAGCTTCAGTTGGAGGCACACTCAAAAGATTAAGCAATACAAGTCAAGTTATCGGCTGAAGGAGGTGGTTGTGTGTGCTTAATTGAGCAATCATTTTGCATGATATCAGGTTAGAAATAATTCGCTTACTGATGCTAAAATAGAGAAATGTGGGGCCTTCCTGGGAAAATATACTGGGTTACCTATGCACCACCAAATAATTCGGGTACATATTTCAGTTGCATTGCATACTAACAACCTTACGGGTGGAATTTTACAGGGAGAGAGATCACTCATCATCCTTATGGTGCAAAGCGGTCATCATTGTTTCAAATGCTCCACGTTACCTGAATTAACGTTGCTGTAAATTATGTGACAGAAGTAGCTTATATATGCCAGCTTGTGAGCCGTAATAGTGACTGCCCTGCCATCTACCGTAGAACTAGCGTATATTTGATAGTTTGTGAGCATTAATCGTGACTACCCCCTCATCTACTGCAGAACTGGCGTATATGTCATGGTTTGTGAGCAGTAATGGTGGCCACACTCTCATCTACTGCAGAACTAGCGTATATATGCCAGTTTATGAGCAGTAATATTGGCTACCGGTCATCGACTGCAGAACCAGCGTACATATGCCAGTTCGTGAGCTCTAATGGTAACTATCCAGACATCTATGCAGAAATTGCGTATATAGAACACTTTGTGAGCAGTAGTCGTTCACTGTGTACTTGTTCTACTGTCGGGATTGCTTAAAATCGTATTGCTGCACGCAGATATTCCAGTATAGGCGCCTGCCTATAGAGAAGCTGGACAATCGTGGAGAAGTGATAAAAGCGCAGTGCAATGGAATATATGGGTATGTTGGTCATAACTCTATTGTCCTGTGTGCCTCCACAGCCACGCACTACCGAGCATCCATTCAGAGTTAATGCAATTTCTGATGGGATACACTGGCGGATCCAGGGGAGGGGGGGCCATTCCGGCCATGCCCCCCCCCCCCCAAGCGCTTCAAAGGGGGGGGGGGGGCATAGTGTCTTTTGGCCCCTCCCAAACCAACAGAAGTAAACTGAATTAAAATGCAGTAACCTTTGCTGAGGCATAATAGCGTTCCGGGTGAAATAATCTCCAATTTTACAGGTATTTTGTTATAATTGTTTGGAAGCACAATATGATAGCATAGTAGATTCTGACACATCGAGGGTTCTATGCTATTGAAGTTCTGCTTACAGCAAGAGATGACGAAATCAGCAGTTTCATTATTCCTTCGTCAGATAGGTTCATGAAGTTTGTTTAGCCAGTAACGGGCAAGCGGACCCAGTGAGTCAGATTTCGAAAGCTGAATTTGAACAGGATGTTTTGTGCGAGTGACCAGTTGAGCCCAGTTGAGCAGCATGTTTCGTATGTTGGTGTTGGGGTTGCTAAGATGAAGAGACAGACTACATTGACTGATTTGTTCAAGAAGAATAGCAAGAGGAGGTATGTATTTACACTGGCGGATCCAGGGAGAGCCCATTCCGGCCATGCCCCCCCCCCCCGAAGCGCTTGAAAGGGGGCCATAGTGTCTTTTGGCCCCCGAAACCAACAGAAGTCAACTAAATTAAAAGCAGTAAACTTTGCCGAGGTTAAAAAATAGCGTCTGGAGGAAAGAATCTCCAATTAAAAAAAAAAATAATAATAATAATAATAATTGTTTCGAAGCAAGTATGGTAGCATAGTAGATTCTAACACACATCGAGGATTCCATGCTCTAAGTTCTGCTTACAGCAAGAGTTGACAAAATCGGATCCGCCAGTGTGTACACGTGCATGAACGTTGACGTGGTACAAAACGTTGAACGAGAACGTGAACGTTTTGGTAAACAAGAACAAAAATCCGGTAACATAGAAACGGTGGAGGTAGGCTGGGGCCCCTACACAGGAAATTATGTTGTCAAATTTTTGTATTTCTTCAAATGGGCCCCTTTGCCAAATAATGGTCGAAATCCGGTGCTTTTAACCAAAAATAGCGGGTGAAGGGGCACCCTCCAAATCCGTTCGACCCCTCCCCTGATGTAATTCTTAGGTACGCCATTGGGGGAGGGGGAGGGGAGAGGCTGACGCCGAAAACCGAAAGTCGGCCCCCCCCCAACCGGTGGGCTAGATCCGCCAGTGATGGGATATGCTAACAAATTGCATCACTAATGGGAGAAGTTAAAGAGCCATACATCCCTAGAACTTACCTAGAGATCCCGGAATGAAAGACAAAACATTTACCTATTTGTCAAACGGGGCGGATGGCAGGTGCCGGCCGCGTTGCGAGTTGCATGGCAAGCTGTCCGCGAGCGGGAATACAGCCGAAAACACATTTGCATGAACACAGATTTAGGGTGCTTGTGGACAAATATCGTGATGAATGCAGATCCCAACGAGAAAAGATCACATCTGACTCTAGCTAAGTAGTTTAGAACGCCAAGAGCTGCAAAGAAGAACTATAAACTAACACGGCTGTTGTGTTCACTGCGGTGACAGTCGAGCCAGGCCAGAGAAGGCTTGATCGTTCGTTCTGGAACGGTAGGACTTCTGTATGCACCCTATTTGGACGGGAATAGACCCGCTGGGGCCTTCCTTCGCTTGTAGTCGCCCATTGATAAGCCGTGTGATAGAAATTACCATAATATTCAAGAGTGTGCAGATGTGTTCTGATTGGATCAGGTCCCGTGCTTAACAGAGGTTCTAACAGAGGTGCTTGCATCCAGCTTTAGCCGAGAGCTTAACGTGCCGCCAATCCGTCAATGCTTGGATTTGAACACCCGTTGTCGATATATCGACCTTACATGGGGAGTTGTCAGCCGACTGTCAGCCAGACAGGTGCTAAATACGACTGTGTATAGTGGCTCCACCCTCGTCGTGCAAGGGTAGGGAAGATTGAATGCAAGCGAGCTGCTAACATAGCTGCTGTGTGGGTAGTTCAACGTCGTAAGTGGGCCTTGTTGTGGACAGCATGACCTATCCTTCCCGAATAATTGCATTTAGAGGTCACTTGGCAAAGCTGTTGATGAGATGTGGTGTGAGGATGTGTGTATGTGCGTGTGTATGTGTAGGTGTATGTGCATGTGTATGTGTGTTTGTATGTGTGTGTATGTGTGTATGTGTGTATGTGTATATGTGTGCATGTGCATGGGTGCGTGGATGGGTTTATGTGTAAGTGCGTATTTATCGGTGTGTGTGTGTGTGTGTGTGTGTGTGTGTGTGTGTGTGTGTGTGTGTGTGTGTGTGTGTCTTTGCTAACTCGGCGCTTGCCTTGCCAAGACGTCCGGGCAAGGGTGCACGAACGACAAGTGATGCACCGGCACG